>JANHFJ010003349.1:96945-107739 GCA_032468195.1 Cerberus rynchops
CCCGTTTTTGACATGAAGCCAGATGGGTAATCTTGAGCCAATCACTTTCTTTCATCTCTAGAAAGGAGACAATTTGTCCAGGCAGCCACCAGGAGTCAATACGGACTGAAGGTGCACCCACACACACACACACACACACACACACATACACACACACATAAAGCACTGTGATAAAAATAATTGTAATAGGAAAATACTAACAAAGAAGAACTAAAATAGAATTAAAAGAATTGTAATGGAAAGTATTGTGTGATTTCCTAATGCAATGTAAGTGAATATATTACCTGATACATATTGCCACCATATTGCCACAAATACACACAAACCTATTAGAAAACAAGCAAATCATTTTGGTCTGTTAAGAATGATGGAAATCCTTACAAAATTATGATGGGTAACGAGGTGGAAAAAATCCTAACCATATTGCTGAACTATTTGAGAGGAGAACCTAGGTTACTATTGTTAGAAACTTGGCATAGTCTCTTCAATCCCAGTCCACTGCTGCTCCCGCAAAGTTTCTTCTTCCTTGTTGCCGTAGTTACTATACATCCACCCGCACCAAAAATATAGTCAGTGGAACTAGTGGCAATATTTTTATTCATGTGTGCTTGAAGTTACACCATAGTTTAAACATGGTGATCTAGAGAAAAGATAAATGAGGTTTGTGTTCGTGAATCAATCTATTACAGATAGCAAAAAGACTAGACTTGTATCCAGTATCTACATAAATGTTAGGAGCCATCATAATAAATGTTTTAAAATGGTTTTAAATTTAGCTTTTGTTTATTCATATTTCATATAAAAATCTTTGGGCTACAGCTTTGCAAGTGAGCACATTTTTAGCACGCATCAAACAGATTAAGTATTCTCAAAATGGATGAAATGATGTTCTGTTAACACATATGGAGGAGGAGTCAAAATCATAGTTTTGCTTCAGGCTTTGGATGATGGGACCCTAAAAGTAGTTCACATGAAGCCTCCCAAACCCAATCAGATTTCAAAGAGCTTTGATAACTTGGGTAATGTACCTGGCTAGCATACCTGGTTTTGATAAAGGCAGCAATAATGCTACATTTTTCCAGGCATGAGCCACCATTTTAATTCTTTGCATTGTTCTTCATAAAACATGATGTTTTCCTGTGATTTATGTATGGTTAAGTGAGCTATCTAAATCTGAGTACCATCATTTCTGGTTTAGAGTGACCAGAATTTAAGGCCAATATCTATTCATGATCTCATTCGCATTTGCCAAAAATTATGGCACTTCTGGCTTACGCTAAGGTGCTTAATTACAGGAGAGCTGTAATATGTGGATAAGCAGCTACACAAAAGTTACATTAGTATGCATTTGTATGGGAAATGCTTTAGAAATATATGGCATTGAAAAGCATGTGCCCTCTCTTTTCATGGGCTTTAATTTTAATTTCCTTCCAAAATAAAATTCTTAGTATGAGAGAAAGAGAGGGGGGGGGGAAGGCTGGCTAGATTTCTCTGTTCGCAGCCCAAGCACCTACGCTCCTTGCCTGCCAATATTCTCAACCTGCTGCCCTCTAAATGTACAGAGATTATGACTCAAAGAAAGGCTAGAAATTGTGTGAGGACCCAAGATTAGAAGAATCTGCTCCAGGCTCTTCTCTTGTTTCCTTGGCTCCCTGCTATATCAGTGTGATTTCCAGTATTATCAATAGGCTCCTTGCCAAAGAATAGAATATCACTGAGACCGGTTTGAAGTTTAAGGAGATACTTGTCAAATTTCTTGGGCAGAACTTAAGTCTGAAAGAGGGGGTTCATTAGCAACCATTCCACAAAATGCGAGAAAGGAAACAAAAGAGCTGCAAATTCCGATTTTTCCTGATAAGGAAAAGAGTTGGGGAAGGTGTAACTGGAGGAGCTGGAGAGCAGGGAACCAGTTTTCATAGAAAAGAGTAACTTGCCAGGAGGAAAAATCTGTTACATAAAGTGGCCGCATGAATTTTGTAAGACTAAGTAAAGATGAAGAACTTTATGCCAGAGCCACCCAAGTTTATTTTAGGACTGTTTGGTTCTTTTCTTGCCACTCTAATTTCAGTCCAGAATCTCCTGGGATAGTTCATTGGACTTCTAAATCATTCTTTTTCTGTGGCATCTATTTAAGCCACTTACCAAGCAACTTAAGATTCACTCTTTCTAGCAAGCAAGGAAGCTTCTTTGATTGGTATTGGTCCAAGAAGCTGCCTAGTTATTAGATCAACAGCCCTGCTGAGGTGAGAGATCCCAGGGCAAAGACAATGTTTTCCTCACCTTGAACATCAGAGCTTGTCGTTCTTCTTCAGAGTTGAGTTCATCTCCTTGTCCCTGAACTGTACCCAACAGTGTTCCCAGGAGCAGCAGTTGCATCAGAATCCAAAACTCCATGGTGTTTCCTTCTCCGCACAGATTTATCCAAACGGTGGAAGAGAACACCAATTTTCTTGAATTGCACAGATATGAGGAAAGAATGAATGTTCTTTTTTGTCCTGGAATTCACTGCTGTCTGCCCATCAAAAGTTGGGGTAGAAATGAGAAGGGAGGAACAAAGCTTCAGCTATCCAAAAGCTGGAATGTCTAATTTAGTCCAGATGTGAGAATATGAAGCCAAAACCTCACCCACACTGAACCTCAGCTCAGAACTGCCTGTGGGTTGTCACCTGGCCAGTTTAAATTTATTTTTTTTCCTTTTCATGGAATATAACTTTATGATGGCTACTGTGGAAATCACGATGATGACACCTAGGATTCAAGGAGAGTTAATCTCTATGATGTAGAAGCATGGACATTTCTACTGTACATATTTACATATGAAATAATGTAATATACATAATGTAAACAATGCATTTCAGTTGGACGATGCTGCATCCAATTCAAGAAAGACAGTCAATTTTTATCTAGTAACTTGTAAAGGAGCAGTGCAAATGGAAGGAAAGAAAAAAAATACCATGGCAAGCCAAGCCAAAAGGCATTTACAGGTTCCTGCTGCAAAGGACAATGCAAATACAAAATGTGCAGGTTTGACCTTCCAATAAGAAATGGTCATGCTGTGTGTGGTTCTCTCAAAATATATTACAAATGTAAGAGCTTTTGTATATGTATTATTAGTTGTTTCTTGCAACTAGTTGGTGGGAAATGGACGCTGAGCAAGGTAGACTGAAAGGACCAGTACATTATGTTTCTTTTAATCCTCCCATCAGTATAGGAAAATTTTGTTAAGTGCAGAGGACATATTACAGTCCCCAACCCATGCCCTTGTATTATTTATATGCTGTTTTTTCTAGGCTTTTATTACCCATTTTACTGCCATTTCTTGCAGTTTTCATGTGCTACTATGATATGTACAGTATGTTGAAATATAGTATATTAGAACTTTTAACAAGACAAACACCTTTAAATATGTAAAATTATTTTTGCAACATTTTTCTCCACCTTCATCATTTTGTTCCATTTCCTCTCATTTCAGGAAGGTGGTAATTGGTCAGGTGTTTTCTTGTGATAGTGGGTACTTCATTTTAATTGCACAATTGTAAATAACCATACTTTAAAACCTGCATATATTCATCCATCCATCCTTTCATTAATTCATATAGATTTGTTCATTAATTCATTATATTTCTTTCTTGCCCAAAACTCAAAGGAGCATTATAAGTAGTGCTCATTTAGCAGCCCTTTTGCATTTATGTAGGTGATGAAAAAAATAACTTCACAACCAATCTTTACAAACTTTGCAAGTCTGTGAAATAAAGGAAAGTTCTAAATAAGATCATAAGCGCAGTTGTATTTTCATTCATATGGCCATTTTATATATGACCAAGTTGTCAGTCCCAATTGTGGTCACAAAATGACCACAATATAGATATTCTCATAGAGATGGGGAGTTAAGTGATAAAGCATGAATTATAATATTGTAACCAAACTCTTCCCTTACATATTTGCAAAAAAAAAGCCATGCAAATATGAAAATGTACAGCTTTCATTGTGACATCATAATGCACAATTCTTCATCATCATGAATAGTTCTGGGATACCATAGGTATGCTGCCTATGGGATAACTTTTATATCCACGCAGGTGCAGACTGAGTGCCTCATCGGTGCCTAGTGCGGGAAAAAGACTGTGTGCTGATTGGCTGGCAGCTGACAGCTCCCTATAAAAGGGAGCTGCCCGCTGCCCGCCATGTTCATGCAAAGCTAGCCAAATAAAGAGGTTATCCCGAGACCCTGGCTGCAAGTGTTTCTTTCCTTCCGCGACCTGCTCCAACACTGGCGATGAGAGTGGGATTGCCAGAAGGACACAGACCACCAGCAAACCTCAGCAATTCTGCTAGACACATGTCGCAACACTGAAGGCTAGGGGCAACGCACCGCCATGGCATCATTCTCCACGTTTGAGCCATTTAACCCAGCCACTGAGAGCTGGGATTCCTATATTGAGCATTTTGAATATTTCCTGGATGCGAATGACCATATGGACACCATAGACAACAAGAAAAGATCATTTTTCCTGAGCATTTGTGGATCGGAAATTTTTGAAACTGTCTGTGTGCTAATGGCCCGACACCTGTGAGGACCGCACCTTGGAGCAAACTCCAGACCAAACTAAAGGGACATTATGCGCCCGCCCCATCCCATCTGGTGAGGCACTACGAATTCTTCCATCAGAACCAAAAGGAGGGAGACTCCATCACAGCATACATGGCTGCCCTGCACCGGGTAGCACTCAATTGCAAATTCAGCAACCTGGGCGAAGCCTTGCTCAACAGCTGGCTTTCGGAGTGAGGGACCTCACCCTACAACATCAGCTACTGGCCAGACAACATACTGTACAGATAACTGTACAGATCGCCATAGATGAGACAAAGGCGACCGAAGTGGCTAGTAAGACAGCCACAGAATGACCATGAGAGAGCCCATCCCAAGCAGCATGGGTCAAGGCAGAGGACATTCACCATGAGGACGTCAACCCAGACATTGACCTTGAGGAAGATGGTGATGTCTGCTGCCTCAAGATGGTGAAAGGGGGGTGAAACATGATTGGCCTGGACAAAACCACCACCAAATGCATGAGTTGTGGGGGAAGCCATGCACACGCAACATGCAATTTCAGAAACGCAATATTGCAGCGATGCATCCTTGCCCACAGATCTACCCCCCGACCCCAACTGCAAGAAAGAAACTGTGCATGGCCATACAGACTGGAGGATGAATGCCACACATTCTATGCAGAGTCCAGTGGGAATGAAGAAGTCCACAGCCAACAGTGGAAGGCAACTACAAAGGTTTTCCTGACAGTGGAAATAGAGGGGATGCCATGCAGAATGGAGGTGGACACAGGGTCAGCCTTGATCATACTTTCCTGGACCACCCTTAAGCGGCTGCTGCTCGATTTCAAAACAGGCAGACTGGAAGCTAGCCCCATCCGTCTAAGAGACTACCAGGGGGCAGCCATACCAATCATGGGCAAAGGCACATTCCAGGTTAAATATCACCACTTCCAGGGACCCTTGGAAATCCTCATCATCCAGGGCTTGCTCCCCAGCCTTCTGGGACTGGATTGGTTCTCAGCTTTGGGCTTGAACATAGCAGGCGTACATGAAATTCAGGCAACCGGTGCAGAGGAGGACCCGATGTTGGAATTTCAGGACATTTTCTGTGTGGAGCTGAGCACATATAAAGGCACCCTGATCTTGTTCTTACTTGACCCACAGATCACACCATAAAATGAAGCTGAGAAGGGTGCCATTCGCATTCAAAAGCAAGATCAACAAACAGTTGGACAAACTTATACAGTAGGGCATACTGGAGCCGGTCGACCATGCCCAATGGGAAACACCCATTATCACCCCCATCAAGGCAGACGGGTCAGTGAGAATATGTGCTGATTACAAGTGTACAATCAACAAGGCGCTCCAGCAGAACACATACCTGGTTCCAGTGGTGCAACACTTGCTCCACTCACTGGACCAGGGAAAAATCTTTGCAAAGCTTGACTTAGCCCAGGCATATCAACAACTGCCCATGGACGACAAGACAGCGGACGCCCAGACAATCATCACACACAGAGGGGATTGCTGCTGCCGCCAGCTGCAATTTGGGGTCAGCATGGCCCCAGGACTTTTCCAGGGCATCATGGAATGGTTGCTGCAAGGCATTCTGGGGATCCTACCCTATTTCAATGATGTTCTCATCACCACAAAAAACAGGAAGGATCTGAACCAGCACCTGCGGGAAGTCCTACAGCATTTCAGAGAAAGCGGCTTGCAAGTCAAACAGAGTAAATGCCACATCGGAGTCAAGGAAGTGGAGTTCCTGGGCTACTGAATTGATGGAACTGGAATACACCCCACCATGACAAAGGTCAAGGCAATCTGGGAAGCTCCCACCCCAAAGAACTGGACAGAATTACAGGCATTCCTAGGATTGCTGAATTTTTACAGCATTTTCCTAAGGAACAAGGCAACAATAGCCGAGCCCCTGCATAAACTATTGGGCAAGCAAGCCACATATCATAGGGTGCGAAAGAAGTGGCAGCATTCAAAGCAACACAAAGACTAATCTCATCAGATAGCTTGTTAGTACAATTCCATGAAACTCTGCCTCTAGTCCTGACCTGTGACACCTTCCCCTTTGGAGTGGGGGCCGTCCTGAGCCATAGATTCCCAGACGGCCGAGAAGCCCCTATCTTCTCTAGGACACTATCAGTGGCCGAGAGGAATTACAGCCAGTTGGATAAAGAGGCACTGGCTGTCATCGCAGGGGTCAAGTGGTTCCATGAGTATGTCTGCGGCTGACCATTCAAAGTCATCATGGACCACACGCCTCTACTGGGACTGATCGCGGGGGACAAACAGACACCCCAAGTGCTGTCACCCAGGCTGCTACGCTGGATGGTATTCCTGGCCACATACAACTACAGGCTCCAGCACAGACCTGGCAGAGATCTCGGCCATGCAGACACACTGAGTTGTTGGCCCCTCCCCAAAAGAGTAGAAGACCTAGCCCCAGCAAGCTTGGTATTGATGATTGAATCCATGCCAGAGACACCGATAACTGCCGCGGAGATCACAAGGGAGACTAGGAAGGACTCCACGCTCTCCCAGATACTAACATGGGTATGGAAGGGCTGGCCCAGCAATGGGAGCAGGGGAGAGTTCAAGCCATTCAAAACCCAACAACACAAACTGGCAGAACAGAAAGGCTGCCTGCTGTGGGGATACAGGGTGGTGATTCCAAAGAAGCTACAGAAACGGACACTAGAAGCCTTACATGAGTGCCACCTGGGAATTGTAAAAATGAAGGCGGTGGCAGAAGCTATGACTGGTGTCCCACATTAGATAGAGAAATAGAAGAATGGGTTAACCAGTGCCAGAAATGCCAGGAAACCAGACCAGCCCTACTGGCAGCAAAACCCCAATAATGGGAAGCACCCCAAGCACCCTGGTCCAGGCTGCATGTAGACCTTGTGGGCCCAGTCAAGGGCAAATGCTATTGATAGTAATTGACGCCTACTCCAAGTGGCTGGAAGTAGTCCCCATGAGCATGACCACGGCCAACACCATCTCAAAAGCCCTTGAGAAACTGTTTGTTATGCACAGGCTGCCCGACATCATGGTGTTGGACAATGGGCCGCAATTCATGGTGACCCAGTTCGAGACATTCCTGGTGGCCCGGGGCATCAGACACGCCCTGGGCACACCCTTCCATCCTGACAGGAATGGCCAAGTGGAACAGGCCATAAGATCAGTGAAGGAAGCACTGGCCTGTTTGGGGACAGGGGACTGGCAGGAGCACATACTGTAAACTGATGCTGCCTGTGGCAACACACTAGTCCCAGCGCAACCACCAATCAATTAGTGGCAGAGCTGCTGATGGGACAGATACTCTGAACAACCCTGGATAGGCTACTCCCTAGCTATACCCCGGACACCCCCACAAACTCAAGCGGCAGGGCCAGGACATTCAAGGTGGAGACACCGTGTTCGCAAGGAACTTCACAGGACCCCCTGGGTAGCTACCAGCTAGGGTCATGGCAGTAACAGGACCCTGCTCCTACAGGGTAGAACTAATAGATGACCAGCAGCACCACATAAATCAGCTGCAGAGGCCAGACACGGGACCGGATGATGAGGACCCACCCAGCAGGGAACATGGAGAACCCTCCCTGGCCAGAGCCAGGGAAACAGAGGAGGGGGAGTGGCAACCCCTCGGGGAGACCAGGGAGGGCGGCACAAGACCAAAGAGACTTACTGCAGAGGCCACATCATCCCAGGGTTCCAGGGGGAACCACCAAGGCCCAGCTGCAACTGGACCAAAGAGAAGGAAATCCAGCCGGAGGTGGGAGAAGTGCGTCCAAACAGGACGGCGACTCCCAAGTAGTGGGAACAGACCTGCGCAGATCACAAAGAGCCCGACACTAACCAAATTACTTATGGGACTACATACAGGTGTAAGCACTGGAGACAGTAAGTCTCTGGCTAGGTGGGGAGGGGTGTTATATCTGCACAGGCGCAGACTGAGGGCCTCATCAGCACCTAGCATGGGAAAAATAATTTGTGCTGATTGGCTGGCAGCTGACAGCTCCCTATAAAAGGGAGCTGCCCACTGCCCACCACGTTCCTGCAGAGCTAGCCAAATAAAGAGGTTATCCCGAGACCCTGGCTGCAAGTGTTTCTTTTCTTCCATGCCCTACTCCAACAATAACCATGTTTTAAGAACAGAAATGTGAAATTACCTTTGTGGTTTCCTGTTTCTTCTGCAGTTTCAGCAGTACATTGCCAACTTCTTGGCATGAGTTTCCATGGTAAATACAAGTGATAAAGCACATACGATCTTTCAAAATCTGTCTTCTTGCCCTTGCATTGGCATAAAACATTTGCTCAAATTAAAAATTCAGTAAATATTGTGATGAATTCATTATAATGGATCCTAGAGCAGCAGTTATTCCTAAAAGAAAATACCAGCCCAGAGATGCTTCAGAAAGAAAAGAGGTTCGTATTGCCTGTGGAAAGATAATCTGTCTTCACAAGGGTTCTCTCATTTTTACCTGAAGGATATTTCATTCCACTTGTGACTATTAGAAGTATTATACCACCAGTTAACAGTTAGCTCCCACCATATTTGAGGCTCTTCTCTGCCAGAATTAAAGCTTCCATCAGTGAAATGAATGGAAAAAAGGAAGGCAGCTGCTAACACTCTCTCTCTGACAACCTGGGTCCCAGTCTCAATGAGGGCAGCCTTTGGCACTATAATGGCTATAAGCTAGTTTGGAAATCAATTTTGGCACAAAAGCAAGGCTAATATAATTAACATAATATATCAAATGCCTATACCATCACAAATATATCTGCATGTCATATCCCTGCAATATTTGACTATAATACCACTCTGTTGTATATTTGTATATAATTCAGTGAGCTCTGTATATAGATGAGTTTCTATATCTCACTCTCTAGAACTGAGCAGATAGTAGATCGGGATTCAGGATCGAGTTCTGGGTGAGTCACAGCCAATTACTAAGGATCTTCCGATTGTTTAACCATAGCAACACTTTCCTCTAAGGAAATTAGGTTAGTGAAATAGAGAAAGCTAGGGAAAATAATAATGGACTCTGTTTAAAAGAGCTTTCCTAGTATTGAAAATATATATTTGCTCTGAACCAAGGTATAAACATGGCCCAGAAACCCCATTCTCTGCCATATCCTCAAAATGTTGTCTTTATCTCGTTCCAAGCCTGTACCCGAGTAAGTCTAAAGTTGTCCTGAGCAGTTCCAGGTTTGAAAGGGAGCTGTTTCTCTTTTCCGGATTCAATTTTTGTCCAGGTTATGACCTCATAGTCTTCCCTAATCATTTGCTTGCTGGTGGATTAGGAATTTCAAGTTGCTGCAGATCCACTTCATTGATCAGTGCTCTCCGGGACAATTTTAACTTGAGCCACAGGAGACATTGGACCTTGGCTTGTTCAGAGGCTTTTGTCTACATAAGACTTGATGAGTGCTTTTCCAGCATTTGTCAACTCTCATGTATCATTCAGTTGCTAAGTTGTGTCTAACTCTTCACAACTCCATGGACCAGAACATGCCAAGTTCCCTTGTTCTTCGCTGTTTCCCAGAGTTTACCCAAATTCATGCTCATTGCATCAATGATGTTATCTAACCATCTCATTATCTACCATCTCCTTCTCCTCTTGCCTTCAATCTTTGTCAACCTCAGAGTTTTTTCCAATGAATCTTCTCTTCTCATTAAATGGCCAAAGTATTTGAGTTTTAACTTCAGCTAGTCTCTTGTGGTTTCTTAGAAATACAGGTTTAGTGCTCTGCTGAAAGAATACTAATCCCAGTTGGTGCAGAAAGTACACTTAAACTGGGAAAACATGCTGGGCTCTGCCTGCTTTGTGTTGGTAGTTCTGTTATCATTGCATCCACTACATGATTTCCATTATAAGGTTTTAAATTGCTAAACTTTTTATTATCCCCGAGGACTATATAAAAACACTACAAGTGATGTTCTGACTGGAGAATGCTTCCAGGATTAATCTTATTCAGCTGCAGTTTCCATGGCTGTTTATGCAATGTCTCACTTATGTTCCCACTGATGGGGAGTGTGTATCAATAGCAGTTGCATTGTTGCATTGTTCTAGTGGTCTAGCTTGGTATATGTGTTCTCCTTGGCCATTCCTTGCTTACTTTTGTATGTTGCCAATCATGAGCTCAGAATTCAATTCAATTCAATTCAATTTCAAATTTATTGGTCACATACACAGTCATACATGGTACAATATGCAGTGAAAT
>JANHFJ010003349.1:131413-144935 GCA_032468195.1 Cerberus rynchops
GTGGGATCTCGCCGAAACGTTGCAAAAAGACTCTGAAACTTACACGGGAAAAGACCCGAATAGACCCAGACCTGCATGTGTGTGTGTGTGTGTGTGTGTGTGTTTGTTTGTTTGTTTGTTTTTTCTGCTGGTATTTTTAAAAATTCAGGGATTTTTATATAATATTATATAAAAATTATAATATAGAATTACAGATCAGGTCAAGAAATCCTCTAAATTTCTATACACTGAGAGACCAGATTTGTGCACTATGCTAAATCGTAATCCCATGTTAATTAAATCCCAATTATTATATTCACAAAACTCCCCTTTCCTGAAATAATGTACTAATATTATAACAAAATGTTTCAGACTTTGAGGTCTGTTCAATTAAAAAAAAAAACCCACCAGTTAAAAACTCCCTGTTAAAAAAGCAAAGCTTAAATGATAGAGAAATGGCTTTGTTCAAGTAAACATTTTTGTCCTGAGCAGCTCATGTAATTCTGTCAAGTTCTCAAAGAAGCCTACATTTCTTCAGAGCAGATTTGGAAAAACCTTGCACTACATTAATGGCTTCCATAGGGTACTAATAATGGCTGCATTCTGACAACCGATTGGACCAAAGAGTTTTTGCTTAGCCCTGCATGTTCCGTTATGTGTATTTTCCATTCACATGCACACCCTGGTTTACAAGGGTTTTCCACATGTGAGGATTGCATGCCATAGGAAGGGCTAAATGAACTGATGTAAAAGAGCTGGGAGTAAGGTAACCTGTGGGAATAAACTAACTTGTCAGTAGTACAGTACAGACAGGTAGATGATGGAAGTGAATTACTTTCTTTGTACCTCCTGAAAATATTACTTAAATGACTCGTCCTGCAATTTTTTTTAAAAAAAGTGCATTCTTCTATAAGGCAGTGGAACTTTTTATAAGGAAAATGGCATTCCAGAAGACTTGAACTTGTTTCTCTTTAATATTTTAGTACCAGTCTATTACTAACCTCAAACATGAAACAGAATTTGATTCAGAGTGCATTTTGGCAGGAACTTACTAAATTAGCTGTTCCCAAATAAATATGCAAAGAGGAGCGCAATTCTTCATCAGTAATTGCACTTCTCATTCACTGATTGCACTTCTGAGATTTTTGTGATGCAGTTCATTAAATAAGAGGTATACAAAAAAGAAAACAGAAAGAAAACATCTTCCTACATTTTTTTTGCAGGTGCAGGATCTGCTTTGCAGATAAAGGAACACAATTTCAGTAAAACAGTAAGAAAAAGTGCACAAAAATACTCCAAGTAGAAAAGTGCTTTGTTTAAAAAAAATGGCTTGCAGAGATATATTGTATTAGGCAAAATTGAAACTAAAATCTAAACATTCTTATACTCAGAAAATGATATGCTTATTTTATGAACTGACTTTTAAAAAAAATGTAGAAATAGAATAAGATTAAAAAATTCCATAGATAGCTTGGACTCCAACTGTTTCCTAAGCAGCTATTCTTTGTAAGGATTGAAGTATAAAAGTGCAGATATAAATGATCATTTTGAGATGCATTTATAAAGTACACTTTAAGTTGTAGCTTTTTATCCATGGTTTATTGACAAAGCAATAATTTTCATAAATGCTAAGCCACAATAGCTCGGCTGACAACACACCATGTGTTCTCAAACTCTGAGTTGCAACCTTCCAAGTAATTATCAATACATTTCAGGGGAGCAGAAATTTGGAGAGGGATATGTTATGCACACAAAACAGGAATGTTATTAGAATTTCTGCTCTACCTGGATGTGCCAACAGATGGCTAGTCCAAGCAAATTTACGTTGAGTTCTAATACAACTGTGACTTTGTCGGCTGCCTGGAAAAGCTGACAGCCAAGCCAGGATTTTCTGTAGATTGGTGGTGCTTTAAATAGCTGATACTAGTCCAAATTAAATGTAAAAATGTAAAAAGTGAAAAAGATGTCTCAAAAATAAAATAAAACTAAGGTTTGTGCCATTGTGCCTAACAAAGTTGTGAGTTCTATAGTTGTTTTGTTTTATAAATTTAACAATTTAATAATAGTATGTGGTACCTTGTTTGCCTGACCCTAACAATAACATCAGTTTTATTAATGGTTAATAACTCCATGCAATTTGACAATTCTTGCACTAAACCAGAATTAAATCTCATAAGGGCATAGTTTGTGAATTCATTTTGGGGTTTCTGTTTTTCTTCCTATTTATCTGTTGACCAGTTCAAACTGACGAGGTTCATGGGAGTTGAGAGTCAGATACCTGGAACATATCAGATTGGGCAGAATCTAACTAAACATGATGTCAAATGCTTCCTTTATAATGCATGGCTCTTTTAAATACACATAGCTCTGTGTATTTAGCTCTATGTATGTGTATTTAGCACATCACATGCTAAAGCTTCCTATGGTTACTGCATGCAGAGAGAAGTACTTTAAGTCTTCTTTTTGTTGTTTTTTGTGTGATATGATAGCTATTCATTTCGTTACTTGGATCTTTCTCTACTATCATACTGTGACAGTTCACAGCTAAAATGACAGCTTCTGCCAAAAAAGTGTTTTCTGCAATATGGCCCTTTTTCAGTAAAAGGATTTAAAAATTTTATTTCTAAAATGTCTTCTAAAAATGTATTTATACATTCATTCAATTTATATGAATGTGGAGGCCATGGATACGTTTTACCTTTCTCTTCAGTGGAAAAGCAACAAACAATACAATTCTTTACCTTGAGCTAAATAATCACTCAACTTCTTTCCAAGAGAGTCTGACATTCTTTTTGTTTCATACCTACCAGTAACAGAACAAATGTGAGACTTTCTCCACATCAAAGTTTCTCGATCTCAGCGGCTTTAAAATATGTGGACTTCAGTTTGAATAGAATAGAATTATTTATTGGCCAAGTGTATTAGACACAGAAATGTCTTTGGTGCATATGCTCTCAGCATTTCCTCTTATAGGAAACGGTACATTCATCAGGAATCATAAGATATAACACAATGATAGTCATGGGGTACAAATAAGCAGTCAAATCATACTAGGAAACAATAAGTATAAATCATAAGGATACAAGCAACAAATTATAGTCATAGTGGGGTGGGTGAGTGATGGAATGATGAGAATAATAGTAATGCAGACTTAATAAATGGTTAGACAGTGTTGAGGTAATTATTTGTTCAGCAGAGTGATGGTGTGCGGGGGGAAAAGCTGTTCTTGTGTCCAGCCGTTCTTGTGTGCCCTATAGCGTTGTTTTGAGGGTAGGAGTTGAAACAATTTGTGTCCAGGATGTGACTGGTCCTTAAATATTTTCTCAGCCCTCTTTTTGACTCATGTAGTGTACAGGTCCTCGATGGAAGGCAGGTTGGTAGTAATTGTTTTTTCTGCAGTTCTGATTTTCTCTGTAGTCTGTGTCTGTTTTGTTGGGTTGCAGAACCAAACCAGACAGTTATAGTTCTGAGAATTCTCCATCTAGTGCTATTTGGGGAATTCTGGATGTTGAAGTCCATGCGTCTAAAAGTTTCTGATGTTGAGAAACACTGACCTAGGTGCTATTAAAACACATTGTTTATTGTTCTTGCATTTATATCCCGTGTCATCACTATTACTAATACTACAAAGAATTTATAGTAAGAAAGCTACAGCAACAATGTGTAAAGTATAGGAAACACTGCACTTTTGCTGTTGAATCACCTGTCTTTGTCCACTTGGCTTCATGGAGAGATCTTTGTTATTATCTTTGTTCTTTCTTGATGTGTTGTATTCCATCACGGCACTCTCTGGTGTCTCAGAAAAAGCTAGTAATTTATGAGGTCATGGTCAAGAGGGCATGATCTGGTATGTTTTATCAGACAAGGAACTCTCTCTTGGGCAATACTTTGTCAGATATCAAAACTGCGTTTTTCTAACTCAGATTATTTGCCCATTTAGTTCCAAATTTTCTTTTTCCAATTGGCAACACTTTTCCATCGTCTTATGCAAGTGCCTGGAAATGCTTGAAATTGGAACTTTCTCAAACTGCATGTTCATCCTTTGAGCTATGTTTCCCTCCACCTTGTAGCGTATTTTTCTGTCTGAAATTGGAGGAGTGACAACATAGGGCAAACCATATCCTTTTGGGCTAATTAATAGCTTTTCGGGCTAGTGTCAAAAGTAGGGCAGTCATTCCAGGTCTTGTTACACTTTCTGGGACATTACGTGCTGCTTGCTTCCAGATTACATGGGCCTTGGGGCCAGCTGGAACTGGGACACAGAGCATGAAAAGTCAGAGAAGGAGATTGGGATGGAGGTGGGAGAGATGAGAGGGAAACTGATTGGCATGTGACCGGTATGAGCTTGGGATGGGGCTTTTATACCTGCCACCCTTATGGGGAGAGCACAGGAGAGGAAAAAGTTGGGGGACATAGAACAAAACAGAGGCACAATCGGAACAAAAGGAAGAAATCTAAAAGACAAAAGGGAATGGAAGGGCAGGACTTCTTTCCAAGCTATAAATCAAAATTAATAACTAAATCTGAGATGTGCTAGACTGATCAAATGAGATTGTATATGTTTTCAAGATTGATGTTTATAGCACTATGTGTCTGAACAAGTTTTCTATAAACTGCTTGGAAAGCATACTTGAATACATGCAAACCACCTTTTGTTTCTCCTATATGCTTGTGTGAATCCATTACTGTGAGACCAGGTGGCTGATAGTCATACCTTGCACAGTGTGAAAAGCTCATTACATGCACACATATGTTGACAGCTTGCTATATTGAAGTAGCAGTTGCTACCATTCCCTCGAGACTTTTCCAGTGTTCAGCACATCGCGTTTGTCAGCCTTCTCCCAGTCATGTACTTCTTAGTTGGCTGAATTTCATGGGCCTTGTAATCTGTTACACCTGGAAAGCAGCAGACTGTGAAAGGCTGATTTAGTTATTTGGCATTATCTCAATTAATGAAGAATCATGGTTTACTGATCTCAGATCTTTTTTCTCTCATTGTTGCATAGTTGTAAAATTGGAAATTCCCATTCCCTGGTACTGAGCAGAGAAAAGAGACTCACAATCTAGGAAACTCCTTGAGGAGGAAACCCAGTCTGCCTTCTACACAGAGTAAGATGTGGGTGGGTGACACAATTAGCATTCACCCTAGGCCCGCAAAACAGCATGGATGACCTTGCTGTGCCTTTATTTTTTTTAATCAACATAATTTTTAGTATTTGTGCGTATTTATGAAAGGGTAAAGGATGACTTTGTACTAGGCTTGCCCGAGGTTTTATTTGGGTGTGAATGGGTGTTTTGCTCTGGGACTATTTGATTTAAATGCTTTATTAGCATTGCAGTCTGTGAAGATGTCACAAGTAAGTGTGCACAGGTGTATTTTAGAAGAATGCATCTTACAGCTCTGGGATGGGGAGGCAATCATTGCATATGTTCTTAGATCCCACCTGCTGTTCGTAATATATCCCTTGTTGCTCTCCGCCATGGAAAAATCTTTGTATCTTTCTTCTCTCCTCATCCTTGCAGTGCAGCCAGTGATGGTGCCCAGCACCTCTGACGATGCCCCAGAGCCCCGAATCAAGCGCGGAGGAGGAGGAGCACTTCTCCCAGTGCCCCGAGGGGGAGTCTGGCTCGGAGAGCTCCCACGAGGGGCCCAGCCCCCCGGCCAGTCCTGCTAACCCTGCCCACAATTGCTCCATGTCAGTACCTGAGGACGCTCACTTCAGTATGATGGTCTTCCGAATTGGTATTCCTGATTTGCACCAGACGGTAAGGAACCATAGGAAAACGAGGGAGGGTAGGGTGAAAGCTAAAACACTGTAGAAGGCACCCTGAGCTTTGAAGGTGCAGTGGAAAATTTTATTTGCTGCTTTTTTCCCCCCAGCAATTTATGACTTTTTGTCCATTTTTATGTGTCTCGGAACTAAACAAGGTCGAGCACAGTGGGTACTTGGATGGGGACTATGAAGGTAAGGAATACCAAGCTGTAGATTAAATTGCAGAATTTAAAAAAAAACAGGAAGAAGGCAATTGCAAGCCACTTGAATCAAATCTATTTCAAATGATATTTACTTTTTCTACTTCTTCCAGCTTTCTAATATTCCAGCCGCCTGCAATATTATTATAACCATTTATGATGTTTGTGTCATTTATAGGCACTGTTTGGAATATAAAAGTAACAGGTCCCTGACCCAATGGTTTTACTATTCACAAGGGAGTGTAAGCGGAAGGAGGACTCTATTTTTGTTTCAGATTACCGAAACTAATTTTTATTCCAGTAGATCATGATGTTATACAATTGTGCCCAGTTTTATGGAATTATTCCTTGAATCAAATGCATCCGTTTTAAATCAGGGCGCCTTGCTCGCTACATTTCTTCGTCTTTCAGAGTGCTGCTGCACATAGTATGAGCTTATTAAGAGCGGGTAAAATCTTGCAGTGGGTTTTGGGGGCACGAATGTGTGTAGCATCAGGTGACCTTGTCTTTAAATCATTGATTCTGTTATCGGGAATGGTGGCATAAGAAATATGGACAGACAAAAGAAGATTAAACTTCCATTTTTAGTCCCTCACCAAGTCCACCGCTGTCCTTTGAGAAGTAATTAATGCAGAACTGAATTCACCCTGAGCTCAGCAATAAAAGGAACATATTACTTTTTTGCTTCATTAGCAATAAAACAAGGACACTGCCACAACTGCCTGTACTTTCATCCAGCAGCCCTTTGATATGGAGAGACAACTGCAGATCTAGGCAAAGCATGCTTCCCTTCCCCTCCTCTCCCCTTCCAGTTTTTTCTTTTTGCACAGCTGCCCTCACCATCTCTGAACATCTGAGAAATGCTTTGCTTTCATTATGTGCAACTGCATGTGCTGATATGAGCTGATATGAAATTCTACATAGTATTCCATATCTACATCCTAGATTATCCCATCTTCTTCTAGGAGATTATGAGCTGGTAAGTGATGATACAAGCCCCAAGAAAAGCTAGCTGAGTGAAATTAGGGTTAGAATCAGAGTCATATGAAAAAAATTATGATAGGAGGAGACAATTAGATCCTGATTATCATTTCCTCTTTTTCAAACACAGTATGATTTTTTTATTAAGAATTTAAAAATATAATTATACGCTAGAGTTTTTTTTTCAATATGCAGCTTTCTGCATATGATTCATCTGAGTTCCAGAAATTATAACTTGCTGTAGTCAGAATTAGGAGTTAGGTTGGAGAAGACTTTATAAGAGCCTGTGATGTTTGTTACTTTCAGAAGGAATTTATTGTAATGAGCTGATCACACAACCTTTAGAAAGCCTTAAATCAGTCATATTACAGTCATTTTTCTCAGTCTGTCTTTCAGCCAGATATACCACCAATTCTAATCTCTCTATGTCCTCAATCTCAGTGTAAAGATCCATATGCACTAGGTCTTGAATCTAAACCAAGACTCAGTCCCAAAAGATATAACACCAAAATTAAGATTATGAGAAATAAGAACAGCCTAAGCACATATTGATGCCTTTCTGTCACCATAAGGTAAACATAGTAAATTTCCTCTTCTATTTGAAATTTGGGATTATCTTTGCAAGTATAACCCAAGGAGTATTACCCGGGCTTCTCTTTTGGAAAATAAAGCACAAGAAACACATGGTTGGACAGCTATTTTGGATAGAGATCTTGGACAGCTATCAGGATGCTAATTATTCAGTAGACCTTAGCACATTAGTTTTTCTTCATAAACACAATTGAGTTTTAAGAGCTGCTATTTTTATTTCCTGCAATGCCACTTTGAGATGTTTGGAGAAGTTATATGATAGTTCTCATCCCCAGTCATTCACAGCTTCTGCTAGCCACTATAGTTGAAAACCCAACATCGAAGAGGGTTCGTCTAGTAGATATCACATGAAACCAGGGGAGAAAATTATATACCATTGCTATTTATCAAACATGTCATATAAACTTAGTAATTAAAGATTGTCATTTTCCTCAGCACTGAAAACTAAGAACATAAAGGTTGGTTTCAAAGAGTACAGAGTCTATCAACCATTGTACAAGTGGAAGATTTGTGGCTTCTGTTCTGTAATTTATTAATAGCTGTGTAAAATAATCTATGTTCTCTTTCATTTAACCCAATTAATTTCTCTGTTCTTTAACACTGTGTTCGAAATAGACTTCAAAGTGCATACATACAGAATGCCTGCCTACTCTAGTATATAGCAGATTATTCGTTTGTAAAATATAAACATATCCACCAGGTTGTGGCCACAAAGAAATGCCAGGTATGTTGGTCAGTATCACTTTGGAGAAGACAGACCCACTGGTTATGTTCTCTCTACCCATCCAGAAATGTTTAGTGTCTCTTTAAACCCATGCCATGCCAATGTTCAATTTGGGCCCCACTTCTATTCATGGGGCAACCATGGAAACCGTTGCTAGAGATCACAAATTGTCGTGGCCATGGAAACAAGGATAGAGTTGCCAGCATGTGTCTTGCTGATTGTCCCTTCTTACCTTCCACTGCTCCCCAGTTCTGACCCTGGATGTCTGAGCACTGAGACAAGGAGATGTAAATTGCAAGGAAAGTTGGAAAGAGAAACCCCATATTGATACTATGTTGTATTAATAAATTGACAGAAATGCATAGGGAGCAAAAGGCAAAAATGTTCAGTCCTGTTTCTTTCAAGTATACATTTTTGCCAAAGTCCTGTAATTCATAATACATACCAGGTTTTCCAAATTAGGCACCTACTGGATGTACAAAACCATCCAAAAGAACAATCATCCACAGGCAGATCTTTGCTGAGAGTAAGAAGATTTCTCATTCAAACATAAGGAACGTGCCATTTTGAGGAAGATTATGTTAGGATTGCAATATAGCAGTTAGTTTTCTGTACCTGAAGTAAGAGATGCATTCACAGCGTAAGATTTCCCTTATTTTTCCTGCCACAATTAGATCATAAAGCTTTCACAGAAGGGGAGGGAAGTGCAGGGGTCGAGGGGACAAGTGATGGAAGTAGCATTATACCACCATGGTGGAGCTCCAAAACATTGCATGTATGAACAAAAGGTGTGGACTTTGTGATGGTTCACTGATGCTTCTGATGTTGTCCTTCAACTTCCATGAAAATGGAAGGGAAACTCAGTAGATATATCACTACAATTGCAGTTTGATTGCAATTTTTGCAAATATTTGCAATTTTTCTGAAAGAAAACTGGCACTTTCAATAGTACCACCTCTGTGCTACTGCTCACTCAGTGTTAAAGACTGTATTTTTAAAAAAATGATGGTTAGAGCTGCCCTTTGTCATTGTTTTAGAAGGTCTGTAAGAATTGGGCTCCCTGGGAAAGGCAGCAACTACCTTACTTGAACAATAGTTTTCTATTAAGAATGCAAATTCCTCTGTTTCATTTATGAACATATGAGGAAAAGCTCAAATTCTGCAAAATGGCCAAACCAAATGTTGAATGCAAAGGCAGTAGAATAACTGAAGAGCACTAGTATTAAAATAACATTGTATTAATGTTTATTTAATGCACCTAAATAAGTATAAATGTAAGCTACTTTTAAGCCACTACTCACATGGATTGATTTTCTATCACAAATACAGTATTTTCAGACTACTTACTGGACGATTTCTAGCTATGGACAGATTAAGTTCTCCCCTGCCAGGTTCCCTTCTCATTAAAAATGGCTTAATTGACTGCATACAATCTTTGTATCATTGAGACGGTGTGGCCTGCTCAATCTTTCTCTGATATTAAAGTAAGTTTTTTCGAGGTTGAGATGGATTCCTAATAATTTCATGAATGCATCCATAGCTTTCTTGGCAAGAATATAGAAGTGTTTTGCCACTACCTTCTTCCAAGAGTCTAGCCTTTAATCTTGATATTGCCTAGAGGTCTCCCATTTAAGTACAACCAGTAGGGCTGTTTGTGCTTTAGGCATAGTTTCAGAAAGGTGCTTCAAAGTGTTCAGGAACACAAGCTGTTTTAAGCAGCTGGGCCTTTTCCCTGGATTGTGTGCAGCAGATGGGTTCTATTTTTATGTTCCCGCACGCTCCAAAAATGCCTTTTTGAAATCATACCCAAAACTCTCCATGGCCCTACTAACTAGACTGACCCAGCTTAGCTATTTCAGGTTAACCAAGGTTTGCTATCACAGAAGAAGAAAAAAACCAGACTTATAAGCAAGGCTAAAAAGCATTATTATAGAACACAGTGCTCCCTTGGGGCAGAATCATGCTATTATTTGGGGCCAATTTGATGGAATTGTTTTGCTTTCTATCCACACCCTTCTCTTGCATGGCCTGTTTCTGCTTTAGAAATGCCTACGATTCAACCCTGATGCAGCCATTTGGGTGGCAAAACAACAAATTCTCTGCACCCTCAACGAAAGCCTCAAGGATGTTCTAAATTATGGACTCTTCCAGCCAGCCACCAATGGCCGGGATGCGAAATTCCTAGATGAAGAGCGACTCTTGCGCGAGTACCCACAGAGTTTTGAAAAGGGGGTACCCTATCTTGAGGTAAGATTGCTGCTTATTTGACAGCACTCGGGTCAGAGAGGGATGAGCATTATGGGAGAGCACTGGTAGTTTGTTTTTTTAAACAAATAGCAGTATGTGCATACAGTTGTCCACTATCTGCAAAACCCCAGACTAGGAAAGACTGCTTACATCATCACTAACTTAAGAAGCATTTCTAATCTAAATGGTTCCTAGGCAAAATGATATTAACTCTGGTTTCCTTCCTCTCAAGGCTTCTATCACTTGACTCACCTTTGTTTCCTATTATTCCTATTACTGTACTATTAGGAGTGAAACTACCATTTCCTCTTCTTCACTTTGCTGGTTGCTAACGGCTACTCAATAATTTCACCAAAAGTACTTGGCCAGCCAATTTGATTTTAAAGTACCTTGTCTACTTTTGTACCGAACTGAGCCAGTGTGGCTGTGAAGTCAAGTCTCTGTGTTCCAGTGCTCCTGTTGCATCTCCAAGATAATGGGTAGTTGGCTCAGCTTGCTTTTATGTGTAAGGGAATTAATGTATTATGCTTTTAAATGGAGCATAGCAGCAACCTCTTCCAGCCACCTAACTCATATTTTTCTTTTATGGAGGGCCTATCCTGGAGGCCCTACTTGTTTCTTGCTCTTCATCAGAGGTTTCTTTACTCACCAATGTTTTCAAGTCTTGGGGAGAGTGATAAACTGGCCAGAACCGCAGACTGAGAACTTTCGAGCCTGGAGGAATTTTTTTAGTAGCCATAGCCATTATGTCAATAAAATAAATGGTGGTTAATAGTTAAGGCAACAATATATTACTATGATCAAATGGGCAAGACTTGTATTTCCTGGGACGTGTGTGTGTGTGTGTGTGTGAGTGTGTGTGTGTGTGTGTGTGTGTGTGTGTGGCGGGGAAGGGCTATTTGGGAAGAATTGATCTGTAAAATCTAAATAAAGGACTATACTCCACTTTTTTTCCATTTTCACTGAAGCTTGATGAGAAAAGTAGTTGCTGAAATTTGATATGATTTGCAGGAGCCACAAATTTGCACTGTGGCTATAGATTATCCATTCTTTCCCCGTAAATATAAATTCAGGGATATTTCATTTAGCCAATGCCTTATTTAGCCACCATTTCCAGTTACGATGGTGATGTAAAAGTCCTCATATTTACAACCTTCACAAGTCTGAAGCAGAAGCAAGACTGTAAAAAAGTGATGTTTCATTTAGGGATCACTTCATTAATGACCGAGTTGCCAGTCCCAACTGTGGTTATTAAACAAGGACTGTCTATATCTATATCCATCTATCTGGCTTGACTTACTGAGGCATAGATTCTCAGGGTGAGACTGATTTCCTTCCAGTTCCTCCGTGGTAATCACTTAAGTAGCATTCAGGAAAGGAAAGACTTCACACCGGATTTTATAATTTAATATGTATGCTAAGCCTTCATGAGCCCTCTGGTTTTAAAAAAAAATTCATTGTATAGGTAGGTCTTGATTTATGATCACAATTGATCCCAATAGTTTTATTGCTAAGTGAGATGGTTAAGTGAGTTTTGGCCCATTTTAAGACCTTTCTTGATACAATTGTTAAATGAATCACTGCAGTTGTTAAGTGAGTTACGTGATTGTTAGATGAATCTGGCTTCCCCCATTGACTTAGTTTGGCAGAATGTCGCAAAAGAAGATTGCTGCAACCATAATAAATACGAGTCAACTGCCAAATGTCCAAATTTTGATCACATAATGTGGGGATGCTGCGATAGCCATAAATGTGAAAAACTATCACAAGTCATTTTTTCCAGTGTTGTAACTTCAAATGGGTCACAAAATGAGGATTACCTGTATGTGCAAAGTTCTTCTGTTTGCCAGTTGCTTCGAAAGCCTAATATCAACCACTTTTTATAATTACACTAACTAATACACAATGCTGTTAAGCATTTATCTATTTCCTTTACATCCATAATAGAGTTTTCTCAAGATTAAAGAAAAATGCACCAATATATCTAACTTTTGCTGGAAATCCAAGATTATGCATCCATTTTCCTAACAATCCTTGGGTCCACAAAGAAACTGATCCTACAATGTGGAAGAGTTTTGAAAAAATAATGGAATATAGGGGAATGATGAAAGTTGGGTGTTTTTCTTTCCAGACCTGTAACTGCCTTCTATTAAGCTACAGTCAAATACAGCCTATAACAGTTTGGATCTCAAAATTAGTCATGCTTAAATCCTTTTACCTTCAATGAGATTGAAGGGTTGGTTATAATCAGATAAAGAGTAAGGAAGCCTAGCCGTAAACTTGCAAAATGATTAATCAGATGCATGAAGTGCAGGAGAGTGGGAAGGACAAAGTAAGACAACAGAGGGAAAATGATAAATTAGGTAAAGTCTGGAAATATAGATTTGTCTTGAGTCATTTCTTGAAGAGTGGGAGGTACTGAATCATGTGAATATTCAAAGATGATGCATTTCTTTCAGATCTATGGAAATTAACACTGTAATGCTCTGAGGATATGGAACTGGACATTCTTTTTTCTATCCATAGCACTCAAGGAAATGTGTGCATAAATGCTAAAAGCCCATATAGATTTCAGTATTTCTCACATATTTCATCCTGCAGCATTCATTTAGCAGCAACATGCAGTCATTAATTTTGTCTAAATTTTAACTAAATCACAGGTGTGTAATGTAACTTGCATTAGATTAGTATGATGTTTCTTTTGTCATTTGCCCACTCTTGACCTTCTCTGCAGATTCCTCTTCCTGGTGGGTAAACACCATACCTGAAAAAATAAGTATATTGGACAGGAAGTTATCAGTGATGGTTAAAGGGATGGAATGGTTTGAAAAAGCTTAAGGCACCAATGAAAAATACTTAATTTCTGCCGCTGACTCCCCACCCCCCTTCCACTTCCAAAAACAGGCCAAATTTTTTATTCTGGAATTTATGTGGTGGAGATGCCTTAGGGCAGGGGTGGGCAACCTTGGCTCTTTCATGACTCATGGACTTCAACTCCCAGAATTCCTGGCTGGCTCAGGAATTCT
>JANHFJ010003349.1:236645-249485 GCA_032468195.1 Cerberus rynchops
AGAGAAAGGAAAAAAGGTGCAGGAGGGGAGAAGCGATACGGTTGGGTGGGTGGGGAGAGGAGATCCGGGGGGGGGAGAAAAGGGGGGTGGAGTTGGTGAAGGGGGCTGTCATGGCATGCAGGTGGACCTGGGAAGGAGGAGCTGAGGCATGCGATGGGGTGCAGCTGGAAGATCGAGGTAGAGGTCGGGATCCAGGCCTGGGAGGCAGGCAGGCAGGCACCGGTGGGGCCCTAATATGAGTCCAGAGTGGGGTGGGGAAAAATGAGAAGGAAAGTCCGGGGGATAGAGAAGCAAAAGAAATCAAGGCGGAACAGAGAGACCGAGGACACGCATCGGATGCAGTAGAACGAAGGGAACAAGTTTGGGGGGCAGCAGGTGTTTTAATTTGCATTTTTGAGGGAGACGGTCACGCACAGGAGCTGCATCCATTCAGAAGCCAGGGGCCCGGTTGCTGGCAAGAAAGAAGAGGCCAGGTATGGGGGCAGCACGTTTTTGACTCTATGGGGGTTCCCTCATCCACACACCCTTGCCTGGCGGAGGGTGTAATTAGGAGGCGGCTGGCAGGGCTCAGCACGTCAGGGCGCAGACAATGGGCCAGCCTCCCGGGGCGGCTGTTGTGCCAACATGCTGCTAATGTGATTAGGGGCACATATCGCAGCCAGCACCGGCCTCCTGTGTGCCAGTGAGTGTGCAAGAGGAGGGGAGGCAACAGCTTGGAAACAGAGATGGGGAGGGGGGGAAGAGGGAGCAACGCCGAGCCTCTTTTGGCAAATGAGAGCCTGGAGGACTTTGAAAAGAACGAGGTATCTTCCAAGGGGAATGAGTGAACCCCAAAGGGAAAGAGCATGCTATGTGCTCGCAGACTTGCTGATATGCCTCAGCATGGCAAAGGCAGATGGACTGATTCTGTAACAGGCATAGAACAGTACAATACATATTAATATACTATACTTACTAGGATATCACATTTCCTTCTGACATTGGGCATGAAACTTGTCTATCAACAGCCTTTCCAATGGAAGGTTTGTAACACCGTTCTGTTTCACATTTGGTTTGTGTACACATTAAAAGTGCAAGAGTGATAGAACAGCTGTTTGTCTGTGTGAAATAAATAGAATTCTAGTAACACCCTTTGTGCTTGTATGTGTGCGAGGGTTACGGTGCCTCAGCTTAGTTCTGTCCCTCCTCAGCTAAAAGATATACAAAAATTAAATATATGTAGATAAGTGAATGTGTTCCAGGTATTGTGTATTTGGATACAAGTAGCATAAAATAAAATTTATTTCATAATATTTTTTATTCAACTTTAGTGAAAGAAATGGGCTACGTATATGACAATGATGCCCCTACAGAACATAACCTATCATGCATTCCTCATGCTGAGGAATTGTAAGTTTCTTTACCAAACAATATCTTGCTGGAAATGTATCACATATTAATATAATATTACCATTATGTGTGGACCATTATCCTTTTTTATGCAAATATTTTTTTATCTCTCTGTCAGTGATGATGATTCTTGGAGATTGCCTGGGTAAGTCTCTATAGTTTTGTTAGCAAGGTATTCAGAAATGGTTTGCCATTGTCTCCTTCCTAGAGCTGAGAGAAAGTGACTGGCCCAAGGTTACCCAGCTGACGTCCTGTGCAAGATTGGTCTAGGATTCAGAGTCTCCCTATTTTTAACATGCCTTAGCTACTAAACTGAGTTAGTTCTCTCAAACTATGCAAATATATCTTTCTACATGTGTGTGAATAAGTTGCGTGATGTGCCAGCCTGAAGAAAATAAGGCATGACTTCCACTAACATTTCCTGATAATGTATCTCATCTCCCCAAATGTATGGAAGAGGATCAGGTCTAACTTGATACAGATATTTTTGTTTGCTTCCCTCTTAAGAAACAAGGCTTTCTAAAGCAGTCAAAAAATGATTTTCAGTCAAAGAAACCTATGATTACTCTTCCTCCATAATTTAATTTTTAATCTTAGCTGCTTTAAGGGAGCCTTCTGCCAGGTCCAAGCCCAGTGATGACACTCAGAAGTCCGGTCAAGTCCAATACTTTATTTGCCTACACCTAATAGACAAAATCTTGACAAACTAAAGCTATAGCCTTCTAATCTACTTAAATATATCCTGAGAGATTCTAAAGCAGTGGTCCCCAGCCTTTCGAGCTCGACAGACCAGCTGTGGTTGTTGTGGGGTGTGTGTGTGTGTGTGTGTGTGTGTGTGTGTGTGTGTGTGTGTGTGTGTGTGTTTCGCATGTACAACCTAACCCTGTGCATATGCAAATGAACCTTTGCATGCTTGGTGGCTACTTGCACAGCCTGGTTCCCAAAGGGTCGTAGCCCAGGAATTTGGGACTCCTCTTCTAGAGCCCTCATCCAAATTAGAATTGCAGAGACTCTTAATTTGGGCCTCTCTCTGGGAGAGTATTGTGTTGTAAAACCTTTCCCCCTGGTCCTGAAGGTACAGATTTCATCACACTTTCTGCAGTTCGGCCTCGGCCTCCGCAGCTGTTGAGCTAGTATTATCCTTATCTCATGTGCCTTGTTGATTATGAGATGATAGGATTATCAGTTCCTCCCATCTTTAAACATTGAGTGTTTGCATTATCCATTAAGACTTATTTCCACTTTCCATTCTTTCCAAAAATTCTGAGATTCCTGGCTCCAAATCTACTCAACTCTGAAAGTATTTAGTGTCTTAAAAAAAAACCTGCCCCCCTCTCTCAGTCCCCTGCAATTTTTGTTAATGATTTGAATGGACACTCTGCAGAAATTAGAAGGAAGGGTACAGTGGTCCCATCACTTATCTCAAACTCTGCCCTAACTTTCAATTTTGCCTAGTGATTAAGGTCCCATTCTAGAAAGCAGGAGACTTTGAGCCTTAGTCATGAAAGCCATCTGGGTGATTTTGATTCAGTAACTCTATCTCAGCCCAACCTGCCTCCTAGAGTTGTTGTGTGTAGGAAAAAGTGTTGGATTTATCTACTAATATGAGTTATTTGAAAAAATAAATAATAAAGGTGGGATATAAAGAAATAAAATAAAATAAAAACAAAGAGGTCAGTTAATCAAAAACCTTCCTTCAGGGTTATAGGAAAACTTTGCAGGATGGAGATAGTATTCCTCATATTGGCAGCAACAAGACATCTTATCGACCCGACATGGCTGTGGATGCAACAGGGCTGGGTCATATTACTTGCAGATGCCGGCACAGACAGGCAGGCAACTGCACATTGGGAAGGAAGAAGATGGGAATTCCTAGTTACCTGGATAGGATTGGGATCCTGTGAGTTATTTATGGATTTATCAAATAGATTTATATGACTGCCTGTCTATCCAAAGGAACTCTGGGTAATGAACAAGAATAAGAACACTACAATTATTTAAAAAGAAAAAGAAAAACACAGCATTGAGGCCTGATACAACTCATATTTATAAATCAACTACACCATGCCAGCTAATTTCTACCTTGGTAGTTTTTGTCCTTGAGGGATGCAATATCCAGTTCAGTCACTCTGTGTATTATAGACTTCTAGCTACTCTGTTAAGGCAGAATGTTGCCCAGGATATAACCATCATGGAGATATTCTACACTTTGTACCCCAATGAGAGCAATGTGACTGGGGTGAAAACTGTAACACATATAGTTCAAGAATGTCTCTTCAGGAAATTTCAAGGTACTTAGGATGATCTCCTCACAGCCACACCAAAAGCAGTTAGATGGTTAACTTCCTTAGATAACAAATGATAACATCGATCTCATTGCAATTCTATGGCTCCATATTACAGTGGTTTTATTACGGTTTTAGCTTAATTTAATATTTTATCTCCTGCATTATACTGTTCACATATTATTCATATGTGTGTGTGTGTGTGTTTGCTGATGGTTTATTTAAACAGTAATATGATAAACAAACAAACAAGCAAGCAAGCAACCATGCCAGTTCTGTCAATATCTTGGCCCTAGGGTCTGGATGGGGGAGGGAGCGCCACAGAGTTATAATGAGGGCTGCTCAGTGATGGAATTGCTGCTCCTGCAAGAACAGCCAACAGGCCAGACGGTAACAGTGAACTAAATGTTGTTCAATTTATGTCTGACAGAACTTTGTAAAAAGTGGATAGTGCATATTACATGCTGCAAAATGTGGCAATGGGGGAGGGGGCTATTCAGCCCACCTTTCCTCAATGAGGCCCTGCATTTCTGCTTGAATTGTACCTCTGATGGCAAGGATGATGACTGCTGAGGCCTCAGCATATGATTCTAGGTCTACATTAGGCTGCAAGGTGCATGCCCAAACCCCTTTTTGTGGCTGGCAGAAATTCTGATCTCAGTTGTGGAAAGTTGGTGGTGGTTCTTTTGCTGCCATTTTGAAATTAAAAACAAAGTGTATCATGCATTCAAAGTATACTTTAGTTAATGGTTTAACTACCAAAAACTCCTCCCAAAGCAAGACACTTCCAAAAATCCTGGTCAAACACACTCTGTGTTACTTTTCCACTCAATTCTACTACCACCAGTTCCTTAATGTGCAAGTCTTAGCCATCCGAAAGTTTCCTAGTCTTGATCTACAATAGTGAAGGTTGTGTGTCTGGCTCCACAGTGGAGAGTACAGCTCATTAAAGATTAGAAATAGTGGTTTATTAATATCTGGGCATAGGATTCACCCATAGTATTTGGATGGCACATATAGTTATAAAAGATAGCCATCCCATTCCTGAATCAGTGAAAATAGGAGTGAAAGTGAAGGTCAAAGCTCACTTTTTCACCCTTTACCTTCCTGGAATACGTATTTTACATGACGGGTCAGCAGGAAGAGGGCAGAAGCATTTTTAAGATCAGCCTTCCCCAACCAAGTGCTTTCCTGGATATGTTTATTTGTAAGTCCCATCGTTGCAGCCACAGATCATGCTTGCTGAAGAAGATGAGATGAGACAATTTATCTGAAGATTTCCCTGGTGTGTGGTTGCCTTCAGTCAGCAATTTAGTCTAGATTTCCTGTGTGTGCTTTCAGATGCAGAACCCGCTTTATCAAATGTACTAATGGATTAATGGGGTTCTCATGACAGACAGGTAAAGAACAAGACCAATGCAATGTAATTTTTGTATGAATTCCTCTTGTCTGGTTCCATTTGTGTTTCCTAAAACTATGGTTTGGTGCCTGGCTTTGCATTCTAGAAAGATAAAAATGACCTCTATTAGAACTCTGATTTCTTTCTTTCCTTTTGGCCTTTATACCCAACTGATGGGTATCCACATAGCTAGGAGTTGAATTATGAGAGAAGTGGTGACAACATCTAGGGTTTCGCTCAATAAAAAGAGCAAGAGGATCCCCAAATGCATCAAGGACTGGTTTTATGTTTCCACTGATCTTATTGAAAGCCCACAATCAAAAAGAAGTAACCGGATGACAGTTTGCACAAAATGCACTTATTAGTGTTAAGTATCCTAGATACAATACAATACAGTGCCTATCAGTCAGTAGTACAGAAAAAAATAGTCTAAGTGGGACACAACTCTGTTGGATAAATTGAACAATAACCCGTGAAACCGAGAAAAGGAGGAGGGCAGAACAGTCAGTCTCCAGTGAATGTCCTAAGGCAAAAAAAGGGGGTAGTGTTTCTATAGGTCCCCATTGTCATTGGAAAAGCTTCTGAAAGTTTTGGGCTTAAGAACCAAAATATAATGGAGTAATTAATATTTTGCAGTGAGTTCACACTCATTCATTATCTTCAAGGAAATTGGAGGGGAAGACTGTTCCAAGTGACAAATACTGCCTCTGCATCCTATAGCTGTTGGCCATTAATTTACAGTTCCAGCAGGAAAAAAAAAACATTGTAAATGACATTGTTGCCATTTTTACATCCTGAAAGCTTACCATAACTGTTAAGTATAATGTTTGTGAAAGTCTCTAAGTCCTTCAGTGAAAAAAAGTGAGATTTTTATTTCTTGATGGGAGTCACGTTCTTTGATATTAGGGGGACTTAAGATTTAAAAAAAAGAAAACAATTAATTTGTTTGTTAATTATCTAACTTGACTTTATTTGAGGGTTGCATTTAGCTTTGGGTTTTTTAACAAGGGTTAGTACTTGCTGAAAACTGAGTGAAAATATTTCAGGACATACTGAGTGAAAATATTTCAGGACATACTGTTGGCCACCAGACTTGATGGTTATAAAAAGGAAGAGGGGAAATCCATGGGGGAATCCATCTCTTGCTTTAAACCTGAAACTGGGTAAAACTGTCATTTTTAGAGGACATATATCTTAGTATACCAATTGCTGGGAACTCTCTTGAGACATCTGGTTGCTTACTTGCAGGAAAATTTGAGAAGTTGGACTAATTTTGGTCTTCTCCAGCAAAACATCTTTTATGTGAGAAGACATAAATGTTCTGGATGATAATGTACAGCATTATGGCTTAGTGAGAAAAACAAGAGATGAGAAAGAAGCAAGGTGATATTATCCTATTAATAGGCAGAATTCCTGACTTCTTTATGGTAGAGCCCCAATGAGTCATGCTCTTTTTTCCCCCAGTATGCAAGGCCAAATGGCCATCATTTTCAGTTATTGCCTTGTGTAAACTGCAAGGCCTACAGACTTGTTTTTCCCTTATGTGTGGTGCTTATAACTAGGCTATTGTTCAGTACACATTAAGTCATAGTCTGAGTTATAACTTTTTCTTCATTCTATGTTTGCAGTGTTGCTTGCAGTGTTGGAGAATGTGCTCTTTTCATATAGAAACTGGAAAACATCTTGATATTGTTTCAGGGTTTTCACATCATCCTCAGTTTTTCCTTCTTCCTCCAGGCGAGGAGTTCCAGTGGGGTGGAGGTCTTTTCCCCCCCCCACCTCCATGTGCTTATCATCTACACAGGGGTAGCACTAATAGTTCAGATCCACCTTCCTGGAGGTTCCCTTCAAAATCCCTTTTCTCTTGTTCCTCCTCCTCCTCATCTCCCTTACACAGCACAGTGACTCATTCCATGCGGGGGTGACAAATGGCAAGTGATTGAAGAGGCGGTATTGACATGATGCATGAGCCAGAGAACTGAAATCTCCCTTTCACTGACACAGATAAATGCACCCAGCACATGCACACTTGGCTTAATGGTAAGGCTTCCTTTTTCATGTATAATATTCAACTGGAGTCCTGGGCAGCCTCATCCAAAAGCATAGAGAATATTCCACAGGTCTGTTCTAAGCCAATGGTGGCTAATGGCTATTGAAGAATATTTGAAGCATATTCCATCTTAGCTGCACATCAGCCGGGGGGGGGGGGGGAGAGAGAGAGAGAAGAGACTTCCCTAAGAACAATGTGTGAATGCCAAAGTGTGTTGCTCCAACTCTAACTGTTATCATGAGAGTTTGCTGAGCCAAGGTTAAAAAAGACTACAAAATGAAAATGTTTAGAAACTTTAGCATTAAGTGTTTATGGCAGCTGCTCAAGCTTTCAAGAAAGCTTTTTACTAAGGTAATCCAAAGATACACTCAAGAGCACATAGCTATACCCTGCGTATTTGTGTTTTATGTTGCACTTAAAATAACTGCAGCACAGTGGGCATGTCAAGAAAGAGAGGGAAGGAAATATGCAACAGGTTGACAACTGAGCTAACAATTACAGGACATGAATAAGATAAGGTAAGCATGAACAACTCAACTGTGTGTGAATCTGTACTCAGCTACCACTGAAAACATACCAGTTTGCTAGATACCCTGATCTGGAAAATAATTCTCTGATAGGTTGACTGAATTCTGTAACATGTAGGCATACCAGATGCTACTCTGTGACTATGTTTTCTCACAGCCTTAGGATGGTGCCATTCTCTCTAATATGAATCCTCAAACAATAGCATATTGTTAAATAAATAATTCAATTTATAGCAGGCAGACATATATTAGATGTCATTACCGAGATATTAAGGGTAGTCCTCAACTTACAACAGTTCATTTAGTGACTGTGCAAAGTTACATCAGCAATGAAAAAAGTGACCTATGAACATTTTTCACACGACCTTTGCAGCATGCCCATGATTTCATCATCAAAATTTGGAGGCTTGGCAACTGACGCATACTTATAACTGTTGCTGTATCCTAAGGTCATGTAATCGCCTTTTGCAATCTTTTGACCAGCAAAATCAACGGGAATGCTAGATTCACTTAAAAACCATATTACTAACTTATCAACTGTGGTGTTTCTCTTAACAAGTGTGGCAAGAAAGGTCATAAAATGGGACAAAATTCACTTAACAAGCATCTCACTTAACAACAAAAATATTTGGGCTCAGTTGTGGTATAAGTATATCTGTATATGTGTCAATGAAAATAGTTCATATTTTCATGGATACAGAAAGTAATGTGTGTCTGGGGTGTGGGTGGGTGTGGGTGTGTCCCCACTGGACACTGTCACTGATGTAATGAATATGGGAGAGACCTGTTTTAAAATTTTCACTCAGTTCTAAGTGAATTTTTGGCCTCATTTCCTGTATCCTTGAAATGGCAATATTGATGATTTTATTGAGTGTTACTGATAACAAACAAGGCAAATCTTGTAGGGAGAAAACTAATATATCAGGTGTTAAAAGCAGTTTCAAAAGAATGATTATAATAAAAGAGAACATCAGGATCCAAATGCCAACATTTTGCAATAAAAAACAGAAAGAATATGGATGTTTGCCAACAAGAATAGCTCTTATTATGCTGTGTATCTACCTTTGAAATTATCTTGCATCATTGAAAGAGGCAAATTCCAGGAAAATAAGTACATGGCTGTTTTGGTATAAAGAAGGATAGTTAAGTAAATACATTCTGTTCTCAGAAACTCATTGTTTCTTCATTTAAAAGGTTATATTTATGTCATAAGCTTTTATTGTTTGTTCTGTTTGCTGAAGGTATACATCTAGAAAGAAGGATATCAGCCTATTGAATAAAAGGAACCAATGCAATCCTATTCAACAGGATTGCATTGTAATCATAACCACATTTTTGTGTGTTAACAACAAGAGACTTATTTGATGCTGCTATTTGCCACTCATGTAAGTGTGTGTTACAATGAAGCTACAATCTTTCACATAAGCTCCCCCAATGTGTTGCTTTTTTGACATGATGCTGAACTTATCTTTATGTGTAAACCCGTACATAATGCTACTTCAGAATTTAGAATTATTCATTAAATGTATTTGTTTTAAGAAGTTTGCAAGTTTCCTTTCAAGTAGGCATTTATTTTTTGGTCAGAAGGTGAAATATAAAAAAGATTAGACTATTTTTTATTATCTTGTCCACTTTAATGGACAAGAACAAATAAAAACATACATTATTATCTGAAGAAGTGTTGTCACTGCCGTATTTAATACTACTGCATGCTAAATAAAAGGCTACCATAGTCCAAACTGCTGATATATTATTATTAAAGCTCAGTAAAATTGGCACATAAACAGAACAGTTTGCAACAGGAGGAAGCTGAGCCCTTTGTGTGTAACTTTGGTACAAGAGAATAGGCCAAAGGCCCAAGACTGGTGCACCAACAATTAGACTCTCAAAAATTCATGGAACCAGTTACTAGACCAAAGTAAATGTAATTTGAATTAATTTGAATTTATTATTATTATAATCCAAGCACACCTATATGTCTTTATTTTCCCATTCTGTTACACTATATACAGCAGATCATCAACAATTTGTGGAATGATTCTGGTTAACTCAAAGCCTTAGTAAACCATATGCAACCTTCAGCTGTAAGTTGGATGCATCTGCTTTCGCTCATGCATGTAATGCTGTTGGCCAACTAATAGGCTATTTGGAGAGCACACAGGCTGAATTCATCTTCCGTTGCATTCAGGAAACATTGTTGAGAAAGAGGAAATTAGAATAAGAGCAATATTGAAGAAAGGGAAAAGAAAAGGAAAATAGCCAGCTATATGTAACTAGCTAATCTTTTCTGTTTTATGTGGTGAATTGGAGGTATTTACTATTGATTTTAAGGTCCACAAGTGAGCCCTGCAACAAAATGTTGTCTTATGTCCTTAAGACTGGTTGTTCTCTTCTTTCATATAACCTTTTATGTTTCATTGATTTCATTGTAATTTCTTTGTTTTGATTATTGTGAGCCACCCAGAGAAATTGAGAGTTGAATAGCATGCAAGTTTAATAAATTATTATTATGGTGGGTTGCATAGTCAGTCAATTGTTTCAACTGGATTTAGCTTTCTCCATATTCCTTTTTCAGAAAATATGTAATATACTACTGAACAATCAAGTCTCAACTTGGGCAATTTTTGATGAGGGGTGTGTGTATGTGCGTATATGATTCTACATCTGATTCTAGATATCCACAAATATAAAATGATCATGCTTTAGCTCTATTTCTATTTTGCTGTGATAAATATAAGATCATACACCATCATATTGGACACAAACTGACCTTGCCGTGCAAGTATTGTATATGTTTTTGATAGAAATTAAAGCATGTTATATCTATCAGTAAATGTAAATGAACCATTGTTTTTACTCAATGAAATGTGACAATTTTATTCTGAAATGTCACAGATAGCATAGCTACAAGAATCATCCAGCATAATATTTATGAACTATATAACAAATGTAACACGCTAAAAGCATTTAAATTATAGCTTAAATGTATAGCTAAGACTTAGAATATTTCTAATCCTTTTCTCTCAGCTTGCAACAAGGTGGGAAATGGGGGTTGAGACTGAGATTTAAATTGAGCTTTTACATTTGACCATGCCATAATTTCTTCAATCATGGGTGATTAACTAAGTCACACAAAGTCAGGCCACTGTATTGTATGAACTATATCAGTGATGGCAAACCTTTTAGAGACCGAGTGCCTAAACTGCAAGGCGCGTATGAGCTGTACAGACCCAAAGACCAGCTGGCCAGCGGGAAGTGAGGCATCACAACACTGGCAGCTCTGCAAGAGGTGGGATCTTTTTCTTTTGTGGCCTTCTGTTTTGTCATTTGCAGGGAAACAGAAGTTTCCCAACAAGAAACACCACAGAGAAACCTGGTGCAGCTGAGCTGGGGTGACGGCACACATGCCTACAGAGAGGGCTCTGAGTGCCACCTCTGGCACATGTGCCACCACTGAACTGTACTATTGGGACTGCTACAGACCCAACTAGGAGGTATGATTGAAAGTGGGAGTGTTGAAAATAGGCCCTCCTTTAAAAAGAAAAAAAAAGATGAAGTGATGATCAAGACCTTTCAGGATCTAGTTCATCAGTTTGGATTTGGATCCTTGCTTGTCTTCTGAATGCAGACAATTTTTTATCTTTGAATCTGAGTAAAACCTTTTTGTTCTAATTCTGAGAAAAGGGGTTGTCTTCTGAGTGGGAACCTGTACCAACTTTTATGTTGTACATAAGAATTTGCATGCATGTACACACACATACACACACACACACACACACATGTATAACACACACACACACACACACACAAAGAGAGAGAGAGAGAGAGAGAGAGAGAGAAGGTGGGAGGGAGGGAGAGACGGAAAGGGAGAGAAGGGAAGCTTTTGTAGGATCTAGTTCCGGGATGGGCAGCTTTGCAATTCCCTTTGCAATCTGCTGTCACAGGAATTCTGGGAGTCGAAGTCCACAAGTCATAAAGGGGGGCATTGTTGCCTACCCTTGATTTAGTTCCTCTTCTTTTTACTGTACACCGATAACTTGTTGGTATTCCACTATTCCTTTAGTAGAATTAGAACTGCATAGTTTTTATTGTTTCTACTTTGTATTTTTTTATATTATAATTTTGTTGATGATTGCTTGTTTCCCGTCTACCTTTCTTATGCTATATGAATCTTCAGAGGTGGAATATTTTCTTATCTAAGAGAAAAGCTTTGGGAGGAAAATGTTGGGTTATAGAATCTTCCTTGAAGCTGAACCTTTGCAACCTCAGGTGGGAGATCAGTTCCCATGATCCTCCAGTCATCAAGGCTGATCAGGAGGATGGAAATCAGCTCAGGCATACGTGGAGAATATTTGCTACAATTAATACAGGAGCAGAAAGAGCATTTACTGAGCAGTAATTGCTGTACAACATCTCATGGCCTGCTTAGTTCCCTTGAGATCACTGATTAAGTCCTTTGGGGACTGGGATGTTGGCCTCCAAAGGCCTTTAGTCTAATCAGCAGGGCTTTTATCAAATAGTCTATTAATCTGACCCCACCAGAGAATTCAATTCCTTTTATGTGAATTTTACCGGCCCGTTTACTTTCTTCTTCAAATGACCGTAGTGTCATCCAGATCTGGGGCAGATCTTTCTTTTCAAAGAGCCATGGAAGAACTCCAGCTAAAAGCTGCATCATTTCCTTCTTTAGTTCAAGAGTCAATGAGTTGTCCTTCTGCATCAGCTCTTGGGATAGTCTAACGTGGGAATGCACAAAATTGACATAACATATCGGTGCATGGAATGTGTCCCAAGCAGCACATGTGTGGGACTAGAGGAAAGCAGATGAGTTAAAAATCACATTGTTTAAAAAGCCTCTTCCTTTTATATGAATTCCGTTTGTTTCTATTTTAGCCAAGGTAAAAGAATTATATTTAATTTTTTCTTATTAAAAATCCACAGCAGCTGAGGAGGGGGTAGAGCGCCAAACCCAAAACCTTGAGAGCCCTGCCAGTTGTGGACCTGTGGCTTAAAAACTATGAGGCAAACTGCCCTTGCTATTGTAGAGGTGAAATTCAGCAGGTTCTATCTAGCAGGTTCACTAGAACCGGTAGTAAATTTTCTAAGCAGTTCGGAGAACCGGTTGTCAGAAGAAATCTCCTTTTGTTTTTTTTTCACTTTACAGGGTTAATCCTGTAAGGAAGGCAGGAA
>JANHFJ010003349.1:252835-265539 GCA_032468195.1 Cerberus rynchops
CTCCCAGAATTCCCCAGCCAGCTTTGTTGGCTGGGGAATTCTGGGAGTTGAAATCCAAACATCTTAAAGTCGCCATGGTTGAGAAACACTGATTTAGATGAATGATATAGAACAATGGCTTTCAGGCATGAAATATAGGATTGGTGTGTGAGGGGGAGAGAGAAAGAGAGAGAGAGAGAAGAAGGAGTTACATTGCTCAGCCCTTAATACTTATTATTCTGAGCAGGAACTCTGGTAACTCCAGCAAAGATGCAGCAATAACAGATGGAAGAAGCTGCAGCAGAATTCAGAGGAGGGGAGAACTGAGGAACTAAAGGCCCTTTTCTGTCTTCCCCTTTGGATGACTTGCTATTCTGTTGGGGAAGAGGAGAATCCTATTATTAGCCAGTCTTGGGCTGCTCCTGCCTTTCTAGAAGAAACTTGAGGAAAAAGGAAGAAACAGCACGATGTCCATCATATTCTCCATTCATTCAGTCTCTAATTTGGCCTCATGCAAAATTAATTAATTAATTAGAATTAAATTGTAAGTGCTTTCCTTCTTCGGTCTGAAATACTTGTGTAAGCAGTGTCCTGATGGCTTTTCTATTTGGGTAAAAATTCAAGTGATTGCCTCAGATGCTGGAGTAAAAAGTAGGTGCAGAGTTTCATTTCTCCTCAGATTATCCTGCTCCTACCCAGAATAATCAATGCTTTTCTTTCTATAGCCTAATCTACTAAATATGCATTGATTGTAGAGAATCCAAGAATTCTAGCCATACATTCCTATAGGAAGCCTTTGGGTTTCCAGAAGAATCTGAATTACAACCCCAAGCAGTCTCAGGCTGTTTTCCAGACCTTTATAGTTTTACAAGTTGTTTTTTTATTTTAATGTTTGTCTGTTCATCTTGCCTCTTTGTAAAACAAGCAGAAGAAACTATAAGCTCTGACCTCAAGATGGCATGTGGGTCCTGAATAATATTATGATTGCCCCAAAAATTTCTCTTATACTACCTAATAAAATTGTAGTAAATTCATAGGAAACAAAACATAAACCTAGAACAGGCCTGATATAAAAAAAGATGAGCTATCTCTGCCAACTCTCCCACTTAGAAAATTCTTAGAGGTAGCTCCCATTTTATGGAACCTTTCATCCCTGGTTCCCTTGATGCTTTAAGAAACAAGTTAAATTCATACTATTTTAGCAGGCTTCTGGCTCTTAGGCTTTCTTGGGGGGGGGGGTGTAACCAATATAATTAGTTGAATGTTAATTATTTTAATTGAGGAACGATTGTATTTTGACTAATATTCACTGCCCAGAATCTGTATGAATGGGAGTGGATTATAATGATTGCTAAATAAATAATTACCGTACTTACTTTGCTTAGTCTAATATAGAAACTTTAAGCAGCATTATTGACCCCCGGTAAAAACCATATTTGCCTTCTTTTGGCAAAGATGAATAATCCAGAGTCCCCATCAATGCTTCTGTGAACTGCAAACCCAAAATGAGTAAGGAAAAAACATTCTTCCCTTTAATAGCATTTTGTGACACTCTGAGGGCATAATAATTTTTTTTAAGTACAACATGGTCCAGAGTTTAGATTTATATACTTTGTCCTCTCTGTTGGAATTAAAGACTGGCTGAACCAGGAAGATGAGAAATAGCAGAAGCAGAATAGGTGTTCATATCTGACACCTTTTTTTTTTTTTAATTCATGCAGCTGGCTACCTAACTGAAGAGACTGGCAATAGCAAGGATCTAATTCACAGGCAACCAATTTCATGGAGGATTGAGAAAATAATGAAGAACGCCCCAGAACTCAGCTGGAGATCTGACATCTCGTTTAGACATTGTAAAGCCAGCCAGATACACTGAAACCTTCTCACAAACACATTTGATCTCAGCAACTGATTCTATCCAGCATCTTGCGGAGGGCACAGTTGTCCTCCACCACAATAACAAATTGCAACTTGTGGACTCAGCAGATGGCAGATCCAGTGTCCTACTTCCAACTTGCAGCCTCTCACATATGGACTCAGTTCACCAGAAACTTTGGATTGCTTTCCTGCTCCTCCGCTGCCTGGCATTGACTGGGTCAGTTGGCATCCTGGATCCAGCAATACAGAAGCAACTTAACAGCCATCAACTGAGCCAGTTTGCTAACCAGGTGAGATTTTGAACAGGGGGCAGAGAATGTCAATGGATTCACAAAATAGCTGACACTGATCCTCATTACTAATTATAAAGAAGTCAGGACAAAGTTCTTTATTATAGTTCTGGAAATCAAAGGAGGATTTGGGATGGGAGAAGTTTGGCTGATCAATATCAATACAGTAATTAATAATGCTAATTCTGGAGTTGCATTTTGAAAATTTCCCCTTATTTGTTTAAGGTTTCCCTCCATTCCTTCTGATTATTTCTTTTCTCACCAAAGAAATTTACATAGAATTCAGGGATAGGATGGAAATTAAATATTATTATTAATAATATTAATGACATCATTATTATTAGTGTTGCTCTACCAACATCCCTTTGTTTGTTGACTTTTATACTTTTTTATCCATGGGTCATTTGTGGCTGCTGTTTTATTATATCCAGTCTGCACCATTGTTTTTATCATTAAAAAGAAAAAAGAAACAAAAGAATAAAAATAGATGCATTGTGGAATAAAATGCTGAAAAAGGCTTTATTCCTAAAATTAGAACTGTCAGGATTGAACAATAAGAATTGGAATGTATGGAGCAGCTCCCAAACCTATAACCTTTATCTTTTATAGCAATTTTGAACAATCCCCTCTCTGCATTTGAGTTATTGTATGTAGGGCAGCTGCCAGCAATGTTGTCCTCTGGGCCCAATCAAGGAGAGACAGTATGAGTAATGGGGGAAGAAAGAGAGGTCAGTGTGTCTATGTTTCCCTATCAATCACCACACCTTCTCTTTCAAAAGGCTCAGGGTCCTGCATTTTAAAAACCTTGCTAGATAGGTTGTAGCCTAGCTCCTTATTTGGCTAAGAAGTACCTTGAAGCCTAAATTACCACTTGCTGCAGGCTCCTTCAGAAAATACTCAACCTTTCTCCAGACACATACAGATCTTGTAGAATTTAGAGCAATGTTCTCAGTGCTTTCAGGCACATTGGAATTCAGTTCTCATAATATTCTAACTAGGAATCAGAGTAGTTTATTTGTTTGTTTCCATGTTTCCTCCAACCCCACAAAACAGGTTTGCTGTGAGTGGCCTGGCTTGTAGTCACTCATTAATTTTTGTTGGCCGAGGCTGTCCTTATACTTAGCTCGCCCTATCCTGATCCAACCCCTTAATTACTGAAACTAGAACAGGTGGAAGGCCTATGGTAACAACAGATTGCCTTAGAAAGCCTAACTAATGAATTTTTATGGCATAAATGTTCATGGACTCTGGAGCCCTCTTCATCACAGTAATGCTGGTAGTCTTTTGAAATGCTACTGGAGTGTATTAGCTGCCATGGGTTAATAAATTCCCCTTTCCAAACAAAGTTCCTGTATCACAATAAGCCATGCATAGAGAATGTTAATTAGATAGCTTCTCATACTGTATTATATAAACCATGTTTGATAAATCACAATAGATTGGTACGCCTAATAGACAAAATCAAACAAATGGCATTACGCTATATATCTGTGATGGCGAATCTATGGCACGGGTGCCACAGGTGGCATGCAGAGCCATCTTGCTGGGCACACAAGCTGTCAGCCAACTTACGTCCAGCTGAGCATGCACATATGATTGCACATGCATGTATGCGCGATTGCAGAGACCCAGCTGGTCATCGGGCCTCCGCTGTGCATGTGCGCAATTGCAGCAGGAAATTCAGCTGGTCTTTGGAGCTGTCCTGCACATGCACATGCAATTGTTCATGTGTGTGAGAGTGCCTGAGCATAGCAGGTACAAAAGCTGCATGCATGCACAGATGGTGTGGTTGCACATGCAGTGCACATGGAGGAACTGCACACAAATGCGGATGGCATGCGTAAAACACGTACTTTTTGGAACTGGGTAAGTAAAAGGTTCGCCACCACTGGTATATATGAATCCTGCCCCTCTTTTACATTGGGTTGTACAAGTGGGAAGAGTGAGAAAATCCCCATCTTCCCTGTACACTTGTTGGCCACATGTTCATGAGCTGGCATACAAACTGGCCATGAATCACTAATGCACCAAACATATGACAGCCAAGGCTGTACATTGACTTTGAAGGTTGGGGCATGATTTGCATGCTCAATCTTTTGCCCATTCCCATTTGGGAGGGCATTTATTTAACAATTCAAATCTCATGGCTTTTAAGAAGCCGAGGTAACTGGTAATATGGGCTGGGGGTCCTGAAGTGAATTCATCCTAAGAATCAATGGTGTATTTAGATAATTTATCTTTCTGGTATTCATGGCTGCTATTTCTTGGTGAAATGTCTTCCTTCTTTGTGTGAGACAATGAATTTGAGCTGATGTGTTGCTAACCACGCTGCTGGCTCCTTTAGAGCGTAACTGAAACTGAGCTTAGCAACAGATGTTACATCTTTATAAATGAGTAATGTTAAAGGAGAGAGTGTCCACAGAAAATTGGTATTTACCTCTGATAACTTTCCTTCCTATTAGAATTATTTGCATTTTATAAATGTCTATTGCTTTACTAATAAGAAATGTCTTGATGCTGACATTCCCCAGGCTTATTTTGTGATGTGGCCCTTGTGACTGGTCGTTAGCCAAGGCTAATGTCTTATGGTTTAAAGTCTATCCAAAGTCCTTCCTTCCTTGCAATGCATCAGCACATTTTTATTGCTTTCAATTATATTAGTTGGGCATCATTTCACCAGTGGTTTACTACATTTTACTTCCAGTTGTAGTAAGCCAGCACCGATGCACCTGGTGGCCCTCTTCCTCATGCTCACATTCTCACATTCTGTCCCCAAAGCTCCACCACGTATGTGCTTCCTCTCCACCCTTGCCTGCCAGTTCCACCATCCAAGAACAACAACTGAGATGTTAGGCTGAAAGACCATCACAGACCTAAGCATGCTGAGAGTCCCTTTTTAGCCAATTAAATCCGGATCTACACTTAAACTTTGGTCTGCCTCTGATCAGCCAAGCTAAGGTAACTCCCAGGTAATTATTTTTGGGGGAGACATAATTCAATAGTGTTGGGCCTTGACCCAGTGCCACTGAAGCATTGGGCCTTGACCCAGTGCCCTTGCATTCAGTGGAGGTCAGTTGAGATGCCGCCTTTGCTTGAATTGATAGATAAGATATAGGTTGGTGTTCAATTCCTTTTCACTCAAAGGTACATAAAGACATACCAAGTCTGCTTTATAATTTCTGTGTATTTTGCAAATGCTATCCACTTTAGCCTCTAACAATATGAATCAATTTCAATTCATCTAATGTAAATATGAAAATGGCTTCTCTGTTAAGGTAGCTGTGTCATTTTTAGACAATGCCCACACATTGTTTGTTTCTTCAGAGTTCTGATATACAATATATTTTGCATCCCCCTTTGTTCCTCCAGTTATCCCCCTGATATTACTTTTGTGCCTACTTCAACCATCAAAACTCCAGTTTTTCCCAGAGTAGACAGAGTTAGGGGATATGGAGGGTGGGGTTATTGTTGTTTCAGGGTGAGTCTGTTTCAGCTTCAGTATCAGTGGCTAAAATAAACGCAGAAGATAGCATAATCTAGGTGGCAGCCAGACATTTCTGAGTCCCTCAGATAAAAGATGCACTTATGCGAAAAAATAAATAAATAAACAAGGTTGGCATGTTCGGTCATGTAATTCAACATAGCTTCCTCTGACTATCACCTGGTCATTGAAGAGAGCAGGTATTGAATCTAAATTCTTTGGCATATAATGTAAGGATGTCCCAAAGTTCAGTCAGCAATAAGAATCAGCAGGGACTTACTGCTAGGACAACTTGCATTGCCGATTTCACCATGGCCCAAGGTCATATATAATGACATTTTTAATATGCAGTACAATGTCTACTTGCTGTTTAGGCATCATGTCAGGAGATTATGATGAGGATAGGCATCGCAAGGCAATGGAGCTCCTTCATGTGCTGTGTTCCAACACATGTGCTGCCCAGGAACGTGAGAAGTGTCAGGAACTGACAGGGCATGTGGGTCCCATAAACACAGGTAAGAATCTTGAGCTATAATATCCATGGAGGAAATCAAAATAAAATGATGAAAAATTATGGTCTAGTTCAGAGGTCTTGTTGGCATGTTGCTGGACTGAAGTGGCATAGAATTCTCCATTATAAATTGTTATTTTATGTGAACAAATAACTAAAATATGTCTATATGTTGTTTTGTAGTTCCATGTGATAGACTTTCTAGGATCATTTGAAATCTTGAACTACTTTTGTATTATAGAAAAACCAGGCTTCTAGTCCTTATCACATTTGCCAGAATGAAAAATCCTGAATGCTCTTTGGAGTTTTCTTGGAAAATGCTTTGAATCAAGCAGTTTAAATGTTGTTCAGTGGAAAATACATTCAAATGGAAGAACCATTACATAATTTGATTACCTATATATTTATTGCAATTGTTATGGTATTTATTGAGAATTCTATATGTGTGTCTGTGCCGTTGGGCTTTAAATGGTCTTTAAATATGATTTAAAGGGAAATGGCTTTTCTATTCTTCTTGGCTGCATCTGTGAAAATTTATTAAAGACCATCAGAGATTTTTCTTGGGTACCAACAACACTAGGAAACTTGAGTATAAATAATTAAAATATATATAATAGCAGGATAGAAGGAATAATGCTGTGCATTTATTGAATGTAGATGGCAAATATATTTTGGTATGAAACTGCAATATGGCTTAGCTTATATTTAGTACTGATCTTAAGGGACTGTAGAATTTATATTGGGGTTATTTCCCTCCAGTATAACATTTTTTACAGTCCCTAATCAAAACTGAATTTATAATTAATGTCCAATTAAATATTTCAAGAATGGGAACCAAAAATGAAGAGTGCATAGCTTTTTATATGGACATCTCTTCCAGTGTTTGGTAGACTATAATACAGTCAGATTGGGGATACTTTTTCCAATGGGGCGACTGGACTGGGAGTCAGGAACAGTGTGGTGGTATTGTAACTCAAGAAACAGCTGAGCTGTCATGTGTTCTGCCTGCTGGCAGTTGGTGCTCCTAGCCCAGGGTTCTAGGTTCTCTCCAACAGCCAGTAAATGAGAACAGTTCAATTAGCCAAGATGACAGATGGTTACAGAAGACAAGTTACCCCTGATCTTTCATTATGGTATTTGCCTCTCCACTTTTCTCCTCTAGAGATCCTGGTTAGTCTTCTATCAGTGATTGTGACTTTCTGTGGGATTGTGCTGCTGGGCGTCTCCCTTTTCGTCTCTTGGAAACTATGTTGGATCCCCTGGAGGGACAAAGGATCCTCATCACAAACCCAACGCAAGGAGCATCCCCTCCATGCTCATCTCCACCACTCGCCTTTTGGGGATCTCCTGGCTGAGCGGGTAGAACTGGGTCCCGAAATGCCTGAGAGATCATACCTCGATATGGATTCCTATCCCGAGGCCAACCTCAAGGTTAGCCAAACCTCCCCTGACCTCCCCGTGGAAAGTCAGACCGGTACCAAGGAAGGCAGCATTCCCAATGCTCACTCCCACCAGCAAGTAGCAAGTTTGGCACCCACTCCCAGGTGAGTTGTGAGGAGGGAAGGATGCCAAGGGAGAGACCAAGTATTAAATCTGAGTCTGTACAGTTGACGTTTATATGGAGGACATACATTCAATACTGTCTAACATTAATAATTGGTGCCTGAGTATTCTTGTTTTTCTTTCCTTGCCCCATTTTTTTCTTTTATGTCACATCTTTTTAAATTATAAGCATGACAGCACAAACTGCCTGATCAGTAAGGTAAGAGCCTTTCAATCAATATCTCTTAGCCCAGATTCCCATTCTATAAATTAAAATATCAAGAATAATTCCCAAAGATGCAGAAGACAATGAAAATAATGCAGATGATGGCCTAGGTCTCCTGACTGCAACACTAACATCATGAGACCCACACATAAATACATAAGTAATAGATTCATTATATGAGTGTTTTTCAACCTGTGCAATTTTAAGGTGCCTGGACTTCAGTTACCAGAATTCTCCAACCAGCTGGCTGGGGGTTTCTGAGATTTGAACTCCAGGTATCTTAAAGTCACCAAGGTGGTGAAACACTGTATTATATAGTATTCTGAAATACAGTGCTGCTTGAAATGTTTTGGGTTGATGCTAACAGATGCAATCCTTTAAAAATAAGTTTTGGCTTCAGAATATAATCATAGATATACTAGATGGATAAGTAGGGTGCTCACTTGTTCATTGCATTCAGTTTTCAAGATGCTTAGGGTTAGAGGTTTTTAATGAGACTTTGGAAAGAGAGAAAGCACAGTAGCATAGGAGGCACACAGCTGTAATATGACAATGTTGCTGCTTCATAAACAAAGGTGGAAGAACTGATTATCTGCCGGCTAGATAATCAGTTCTTCTCAACTGAATCTCTAGCATATCACAGTTCATAGAGCTTTCTCTACATGTGTCCTATTTCGTACTCATATTCTAAGAAGTGAAAAGTTAATACTAATTAAAAATTTCACACTGAAACAGTTATAGGCACATTGAATCAAATTATTAAATCAAGTGTCTATCCAATTTTGGTTCTAAAGAATAAAAGTGCACCTGCTATCTTTTTGGAAGACAGATAATATTCATGTTACAGCAGGTGCCATCATGCTTTTGTTTGCTTTTTTTCAAGATTTCATCTGTAAAGTCTGTAAATCTGCTTCATCTTTTTATTCACTAAATGTACAATAGATCCAGATTTAGCTATATTAAGAACATATTGTCTGAATGCCATGGTAAGTTGTGGATTATGTAAATCACAGTTATTTTAATGAATTAACTAACTCTGATTCAAATTTTTAAATCAATTTAAGTTAATCTGTAGACCAGGAGGTATTTGTTGCCCTTCTGAAAATTTAAAGCCAGGGTATTGACAGGTGTAATTCTATCCTGGACAGAGGATTATTGATTTGTGGGGTGGATTTAATGGACATGTGGTTATGTGTATCTCTGGCTGTATTTTTTTACTGATTCCTCCAGATACAATACACTGCCACGTCCTGTGACGCAGCAATTGAGCAGCCCAGATACTGGAGTCCATGGTGGAGGAGAAGACAAGGTGGAACAAGTGACCAGCATTGGGCAGATAAAACCTGAACTGTATAAACAGCGCTCAGGTGAGGCAGATTCCAAGAAAGGGGAGGCTCCAAGCTGTGGACAATTGAGCTTTGCCCTCCGCTATGCCTATGGCACGGAGCAGCTGGTGGTCAGGATACTCCGGGCTTTGGACCTACCTGCCAAAGATGCGAATGGTTTCTCTGACCCCTATGTGAAAATGTACCTTCTGCCTGACCGTAAAAAGAAATTCCAGACAAAGGTGCATCGCAAAACACTCAATCCTATTTTCAATGAGACCTTTAACTTCAATGTCCCCTTTGCTGAACTGCCCTCCCGTAAGCTTCATTTTAGTGTCTATGATTTTGACCGCTTCTCACGTCATGATCTCATTGGCCAAGTCGTCCTGGACAACCTGCTAGAGATTGCTGAGCGGGACAATGATGCTCCCCTCTGGCGGGACATCATGGAAGCCAGTTCGGTAAGTGTAGCTGTTACAGGTAATTTTTGACTTACAATCATTCTTTGTACTTATAATTGTCACAACATCCACATGATCATTTGATCCAATTCAGATCTCCATGTATTTATGTTGGTTGCGGTGTTCTGGGGTCATGTGATTGCGACCTTCTCAGTTGTCTTCTAACAAGCAAAGTCAATGGGGGAAAGCCAAACTTGCTTAACAACTGCATCATTCACTTAACAATTGTGGTGATTTGCTTAACAACCATGGCAAAAAAATGTCATAAAATCAGGTGTAACTCTTAGTTAGCAACAGAAAATCTACTCACAGTTAAGGTTGTAAGCCGAGGAGTTCCTCTGCTTGATTATGTGAGAAGTGATGTCCCCTTGAATGATGCATTCCAGGCTTTGAGTTAAAAGGTAAACTCTAACCACTAATGCAGATCGCTCAAGTGATTAAATTCATTATAATTGAATTAGTCACAAAATTCAGCAGTCTCGTTTGGTTAATCAAGCTCTTCAATACTTGAATGCGGCATTTTAGCTTGGTGCACTTCATCAATTCAGTCAATCAATGCAGCTGCATTGCTCAGCTATTGTATATTCATGAATCAATAACATTAGTTGCCTCAAAAGGAGGGGGAAGGTTTTTTTATAAACATTTCCACACTATGAAAGTCAGTTTTGTTCTTTGACTGAGGAGAGCCCAGATAGATGTGCCGAAGAACACAGTGGCACAGCTGTGCTCCATTGGTTGATATCCCTCCTGAGCACCATTCAGATGGTGGTGTTCCCACTGGAGGGAAGACAAAATGAGTAAGGGAGCATTGCACTTATTTGCTTCATTTGCTCCCACTGAAAACACTTTTGGTTACAATTCAGGGTTACAACACTTAGGAAGAAGATACAAATTTTTTTAATTATAATAAAAGAAATAAAATGCCACTGAAGCAGCTGGTTGAGGCATGAAGATGATTTCAATCCCTGCTATCTTTAGGATAAATAGAGAAAGGTGAAGTCTTCTCTGCTTATTTAAAAAATTAAAATGGCAAATGGCAATCCCCACCTGCGATAAAGGGATATTACTTTTTTAGCACAACTACCACTAGGTTGAAATTATATTTTTCACCATTCTCAGATTCATTATTAGGATAAAGTGACCATTAAGCCAAGCCTCCAATTTAAAAAGTCTATTTATTCCTAGCACCCAGTTTACACTTTTTTGCCCCCCATTTAGCTTCTAATTCTTACATAACTTAAAAATATGAACCAAATCTTCAGACAGTATTCTGACCAGCTAAAGTGTTTAATCAGCAAGAGCACAATTCTAATTGGCAGTGTCCACTTGGCCACACCCACCTGGCTGCAATGAGTCATCCTATTATCCGCATATTTACAGAAGAGATTTCCCATTAGTTAAACACAAAGTTTGGTTTGTACTCCTGAAGATGTTTGTGGTTAATGCCCATGGAAACATTACTATTTTATTCCTGATAAAGCACAGGGAATACTTTGAGGCTAAGAAATATAGTAGAAAGGATTCTGATTCATTGTTCCATATATAAGCATTTAGCTGCATGTATATTCATAAATATTGAGTTATGAACAAGATCAGGAGAGCAATATAACCTGCTGGACAAGACTTACAATTTGCTTTCATTGTGAAACACAAACTCTGTAGAAATTTGGTATAACTGCAGCCTTATCATTGTTGCTAGGCACATGGAAGTGGCAATAATGATCATTCATAGGATGTGCAAGAATAGTTTCTTCTTTAATACATTCCTAATTAAGGTGAGCTTTCACAGCTCATGAGTTTCACTCTTAGCCTATTTACTACCAGCTCTGTAAATAATACAAGACTCAGAAAGGTTCTCCACCCAATTCCTTTGCTTTTTGCTTGCAAAAAATAAAAAATGATGGAAATGCACTCATATATCTGTGCTCTGGACTCAAAACATCCTGCTTCCAAAATATAAGTACAGGGAGGTTGTAAAATGTTTTGGATACTTAAACATTGTGTGAAGAATGGGCGATATAAAAGGATTTGTGTGGGCAGAGGTGAAAAATGGGAAATGTCATGAACAAGGGAGAGGTTCTCTGGAGAAAATTGGTAAAACCAAAAGAGAATATGGGAGTGGGTGGCTTCAGTAGGTTTCTTTCAGACATTCACCTATTGGGTTCTTCCCCCCCTCCCCATTCCTTCCCCTTCAGTTCTCTCAAAGAGCAACTCCTCTTGCTTTTCTTCTTTTCCCTCTCTGTGCATATTTTTAGCTAGGCTCTTATTCATCAAGCTGATGGCTAATTAGGGCAGTCAGGTGTGCAGCAGCCATTTCTTCCGATCCTATCAGCAAATATCCTTTCCTCACAACTTCAGACTTCTTTCTTCCTGTCATGTCCAACAATTGTCATGATAGCCAGTGCAAGGTTTTTTTAGCTGCCTTCTATCTCCCAAAAGCCTGAAATATTTTCCTGGTTGAATGTAGTTCTTATTGTGTGATTCCCCCACCCCAGCTTTAGCAAATCAGCTGGTCATAGGATGGGGGAGAAAGCAGAGGAAGGGAGGAAGATCAAATAAACTTCCAGATAGGATTAGGGAACAGAGAATTACCCTGGACTTTAGACAACTGAAGGAGGAGAGCAATCTTCACTAGCTTCTAGTTGAAGACCAGAGGTTGCTAGACTTGTTCAATAGGCTGAGAATGCAAATTGTGACCCAACATATCTGGATGGGTGCCAGATTGAGGAAGACTGTCTTAACATCCAGTCTTGTTGAAGGTTCTTAGAATTCTCATTTGGGAAATGGAATTATGTTGCACCAGGTGTGTTCAAAATACACCATTCTATTTGTTCTTTCATATGATTCCAGTGTTGTTTGTTTTCCCTCCTGCAAATCAGAACACCCAATGTCTTTAGCGACATGTGTGGCATAATCTTTTTAAGGATTCTTTCCCATTGTTGGAAGAAATGTCCATGTGGTTCAGTTCCAAGTGGGGAAAAAGACACTGGAAACATGGAGGCTGCTTGGAA
>JANHFJ010003349.1:289013-301295 GCA_032468195.1 Cerberus rynchops
TGAGTTTATCGGTGTGCAACCAGTGAGGAAGAAGTGTCCGTGTCTACTATGAAGGAGAAAGGACCTGCCACCAAAAAGGGTGTCTCAATTCTATCACATCAGGAAATACAAGATCCAGAGAGTAGCGAACTGAAAATTAAGAAGCACGCCCTGAAAGGCACCGTTTGCTTTGAATGTTCTCCACCAATTTGCAGCAGAGGAGGAGGTCAAGTCCAAGCTCCCACAGAGCAAGCAATCACTAAAGTAAACTTCAAGAAAGCCAGCTACTGAGTAATTAATAATTAATAATTTTGGGGCTTGTGGTTATTCTCAAACTGCATTGATCAAAAGAATTTTAAAAAAAAGATAAATGCTACCCTCTGGACCAGTGAATACAAAGGTAGCACCTGGGTGAGGCTGCAGCCACCTTACACACACACACCCCTCTCCCCAGTATCAAGACTGGCTCCAAAAGAAGTGTAGCCTTTTTGTTCTCCAAGGTGACACAGAGAGGCACTGAAAGAGTTCAGGCTAAATGGAGTCAAGCAAAGAAGACAGAAGTGAGCCGAGTCAGATGCAGGATTACTTTTGCTCAGGGCCGTCGTCTCAGCTTCTTAGGGAGTATTGCATAGATGGTCACTGGGAGAAGCATTACTCCACCCAGAATTAAATGCCACTGCAGGGATTGGGGATAAAAAGTTATCAGAGCAGGAAGCAGTCACTTCTCAGCAACAGTTGCCTGGCTAGATCCAGAAATGAGACAGCAGGCAGGCTGAGGAACTGAGAACATTGCGCTACACGAGTGGAAAAAAAGAACGGAGCCTGCTCTTTCTACCATCCCCCACCCCCAAAACACAACACTTACATATTTCGCAAAGAAGGACTTCTGCTCCTGTGGATTTTTGGCTTTCTGAGCCTGCTCTTGTTCCAAGCGTTCAATAAAGGCGGCTGTTTCAGGGCTGGCAGCAGAAAGAAAAAGGGAAAAAGAACTATTAGTAACAGAACTAGAAAGCATCCCTCAGTACTCACAGAGGGCTGTAGAAGCTCAGACAGGTATTAAAAAAATAAATGGAATGTTTGGCCCCATTGTCTTTCAACAGTGCTTCCCATGTGAAAAAGCATTAACACACCACATGCCGAGTGTCCTGCTATGTCTTTCATTAGAACTGGTCAATTAAATAATGCTTTGCTTCCATAGTATGATATATTGGAATTCACTGGATTCATCTTAAGAAAATTTCCCGTTTTTGAATATGTTTGAAACTTGGCTAGCTTCCTTTCTCCTAACTGGAGATATGATTCTGCCCTTTCTTCTTCCTGTTTTCAAAATTTCCACCCACTCTTCAAAAAAGGCAGACTGGCGAATATCTCTGATGTTCAGTGCAAACCTAAATCCATATAGAAATAAACTTAACTGACTTCAACGAAATCTGTCTTTCCAATTTGCATGGTTTAAAATCTAGTTTAAAATCTAAAGTCTCTAGATTCACTTTTCTCTGCAAATAAATCACCTAGAAATCTTTCTGTCAATCTGTCCAGATGAGACCCTGCCTTTTAGCCATTTTTGTGAAGAAGACTGGTCACTTTCCTTATATTCTAATTGAGGAATCCTGCTCTTAACTCACAAATCTCTGCTTCCTAAAAAATCTTCCATAATCTAATTTTAGATTCCTTATACAAAATATCCAGGTTATCTGACCTTCTAGTTAGAAACCATTTCCTCCATCTTTCAAAATCTTAAATGTATCTGAAATAAAATGAAGGAACCCAAATCAAACTTCTTATATCCCCAGGGAGCAATCGTGAGTCTTTTGGAAATCCAAACAGATCATTCCTTGTCCAAATAAAAACTATTTAGTAGCATATCTCCCTTCCAAAATCCAATGGTGGTTCCATTCATGATTAAAAGCCACAATACACTTATATTTTACACATATGCCCAATCCCATTTTAAACTAGCTGTCATTAATACATGTTGCAGCAGAGTTCCTAAGATCAACAGAAGCCCTGCATTCTCATCGGATTAGTCAAAAAGTACTCACACAGCTGCTGGTATGGGCTGCTGGAGAAGAATGGTAGTATTGAAGAGTTCCAGATCCACATCTTCTACTTCAGCTCCATGGCAAGAGCTAGGAAGAGTGACAGCAGAGAGTCCAATTATGTTGCCAACGATGTCTGTGTGCACTATCAGCCTATCTGACAGATGAGACTCAACCAATGAACACTGCAAGGAAAGGAAGACACATCAATATTATCTCTCTGCCTGTCTTAGCATTTCCAACTCTGTGCACATAAGTAAGTGTGCATGCTAGTGCAAAAGCTCAGTCCTGTGAAGTAGCAAGGAAGTTACTGGGCTAGTGAATGAATGAGGCCACAAGCACTTCAGGGGTGTTTCAGTAACTGTATATATGACATCTCCAGCAAAAAATATCCCAGACTGCAGCTTCTCAGGAAAAGAGTTTAATCTCAAAACCCTGAGATTCTGCAGTGCTGCTTTCCATCTCAGGAGGCACCAGTGTTGGACCAGACAGAGAGATATTTCAAAAGAAAATGCAATGCTTATTTTTATATTTACATCTTGATATTTCTTTAAACAAAGCTAGTAATTTCCTAAGCCTCATTTCTGCAAACCTGCAGATTGCAGTACTGCCAAAATGTTGGTGCCTTTTTTTCGTATCTGTGGAAAAAAAGGCTTTCTAAAACACGAATTTGGACACATAAACCCACAATTCTCACAGTAAATGGTCAAAAATTTAACTTTGGCCATTCCTGTGCTATCACTGTAGCACTACCATATTTCTTCAAAAATACACCCAGGTCTTATTTTCTTTTGACACCAAAACAACTGGCTAGGGCTTTTATTTTTTTTTTTAGAAGTATCTTAATTTCCCTCCCCTCCATGCATCTCACCTGTCCACCAGGCTGCTGCTTTTGCAGCCCAATGCGCCTCACCTGGGCACCGGGCTGATTTTGCAGCTGAAAAGGACAATTGAAACACCGCTTTTGCCCTTCTCTTTCTGGGCACAGCATTTCTGCTTGTTGGGCCACTTCCCCAAAGCCAGCAGCTTCGCAGCCATCACTTTGCTTTTTCCCTCTTGACGAGCCTCCCCAAAAGAGGGAAAAAGCAAAGCAGCTGGCCACAGAACTGCTGGATTCATCCGGAGCAAGCTAGGGAACCAGCCGGTTAGGGACCAAGCTGCAGCAGCTCGCCATCCCTGGGGTGGGGTGGGGGTGTTGCCAGAGGGTGCTGCAGACCCTGGCGGAACCCGGTAGAGCTGAATGGCCGTGCGTCATCTGGGTGGTGGTCAGACTTCTGAGAATACACCGAAGGGCTGAGGAGCAGCATTCAGTGTATTTGGTGAAATGTCGCCATCACCCAGAGGGCACGCGACCCTTTGGCAGTATTCTGGGGTCCTGCCGACACCCAGGTGACGCATGGGCATGCGACTCTCTCCCGGGGTTCTGCCAGCATTTACAGCACCCTCTGGCAACACCCCCAAGTATGGCGAGCTGTTGCAGCTTGGGCCCCAGTTCGGTGATTCCCTACTTAGCTCCGGATGAAGCTGGCAGGAGTGGCCAGCTGCTTTGCTTTTTCCTCTTTTGGGAAGGCTCGCCAAGAGGGAAAAAGCAAAGTGACGGCTGCGAAGCTGCTGGCTTCGGGGAAATGGCCCAACAAGCAGAAGTGCTATGCCCAGAAAGAGAAGGAGAAAGCAGTATTTGTGCTGCCCAAAAAGGCCAGCGGGCTGTAGCTGCAGCCAGACAGTTTCTGCCAACACCACCACCACTCGTGCTGTCCACGCTCATTTCCCGGGCTTATTTTCAGGGTAGGAGTAATATTAGGCCCACCCTCCAAAAATTAGGGTAGGGCTTATTATTAGGTTTAGTCATGTTTTTGGAGAAACACGATACTTATCTCTCCTTTGGCCCTCAAAGCTGGCTTTTCTTTCTCAAAAGTGTACCCTCAGACAGTAAAAAACTTGACTGTCATCCAATGACAATGAGGAAGACAGAGTGACTGGCTCAGAACCTGAATCTTCCCAGTCACAATACACCATAATATTGTCTTCCTATCAATCAGCATATTTTAGTTGGCAAAAAAACAATTACTTAGAAATGTCTAGGGACTGGGAAGAAAAAAAATATCAGAAGGCAATCTGCATTGTTGCCAAGTAAAGATGCATGATTTTGCCAATGTATCCCCAGAAATTAAGCTAAAGTCAATTGGGAGGGGGTTATTCTATTATCTCTTCCCTCAATAATCTGCGGAACAGCCTCATGAGGATTAGGAAGATAATCTCTTGACACAAGAGACTACTTAATGGGGGGAATCAACTCCATGAACCTAAGGCTATGTTTCTTCATTTCCTCCTCAACAAACCAAGGAAGAAAAAGCACTTTCCCCCTTCCTACCTTTGGAGAGGTTACATCTGGGTATTTTGCTAAAGAGGCAAGATTGGCTCACAAGAGTGTGTAGGAGTCAAATTTTTTTAGCTGCTTTCAGGCTAGTGATGTGCAAGCGTCTCAGTAAGACATTGCTTTAACATGTTGCAAAGGTACTTTTAAGATAATATGGGTCCAGAATACTTAGAATAGCATATTTGGAGCTTGGCACATTTTATGATGGAGCACTTTCCATACCTCTGCTCTTGGCAAGTGTTCTATACAGTACAAGAATTCCACAGCAGTGAAGATACTTACCGCTCTAACAAAAGTGGTGACATATTCAACAGCACTCTCTTCAATGCTCCCCAGAGGCTGTCGTGGGATTCTCAAGCGGTACAGTCCACCCCCAGTAGCTACCTCCTGAGTTTGTGAAAAAAGAGGATACAGTCATTGAAAGGAGAAACTAACTACCTCATCTTATTTGAAGGAGTAAAAATTACACTAGTGAACTCAAAATACATTGAGTATTTTTTGTAGTGTTTATTTTTGCTTCCATTCTTTAGACAACCAAATAATTCTAATTTTAAAAACAGATTGCCAAAATTCTATGCTTCAAAGACTATGATAGAAAACATCCAAGCATCCACAGAATCATGAATGGAATGCACGGAACTTCTAAATTCTTTAAAAATGGGGAAGATCTCTTGCAAAATCACTGACAAGATTTCTGGGATTTAAATTTTGTAAAACTATTTTTTTATACTTAGCACCCATATGGTTTGTCAATTCCTAAGCTTACATAGGTTTCCTAGCAAACAGCTTTTTCTCTATCTGCTTAAGGCCCCTTAGGCTTCCATGCAGGAAAGCAATCAAACCCAAAATCCCTATATACCCTTCCAAGTATATCAAATAAATTTGTTGCTTCCTTTCAGAAAGAAGCTACTTCTCTTCAAAAGTGCCCCTGTTCCAATTTTTTTTCCTTAAAAAAAGTAAAGCAAAGCTGCTCTCCTTTGGCTTCCTGACTCACCCTAAGTTTGTTGCGCTCATCTTCAGTTAACTGCTTTTGGCTCAGGGAAAGACTAGGTTCAGGACCCACATTCCACAGGATTATACCCCGTTTTTTGAAATGAATGCTGTCATCTTCAGAAGAAAGAAACACGTTAGTCTCAAGAGTCTTACTATTATTCCTCTTAGATAAATGACCTTTAGCCACTTACAACATACAGGAGCAAGTGTGTCCTCCCCTATTTTTTAAACTGCTGCCAATGCAACTCTTTTCCTGTTTAGTACATGCAAAACACATTAATACAATAAGGACAGAAGTGAGCATCCCATGTGCCCCACCCTGCCGAAAAGTGGTTTTTTGTTTGTTTGTTTGTTTTTTGCCTATCGATAATCACATACAAGGTTAAACTTCCAACATGAACTTGCACATGAATGTGTAGATTTTAAAGATATTTAAGGCATCTGTTTTGCTCCTTAAAGCCATTCTAAAAAGAAAAACCCAGGATCTGTTTTCCAAGTTTCTGACGATTTTAGCATGTGCCTTAATCCTTCCCAATGTAAGCTAACAATGACAACCCTCATTTCAGGACTAATTTGAAGGTAGTAAATCAGGCCTAGGAGAGAAACTTATTACTCAAAAGTTGTCTACCTCTGCATATTTGCAATGGAGAATTCTATGGTCCCAAGTGTCTTAATATATGTATTTGTACGTATAAAAGCACTACAAAAAAGTGAAAACTAACGTGATTATGAAATGGGCCTACTGCTACTTAATATGGGCAAATTGTCCAATTCAAGCTTGCCCATGGTCATTATATACACTCACCCAACTCAAATGAATGTTCCAGCTGCAGATTCAATCCACAAGTTTCAGAATCTCGGGCTTCACCAGACTGAAAGCAACAGAAGTAGATCATTAATGTTGCAAAGCTCCTATAATTTGTTCCAAATTTCAGTGACCCAAATTCTGCCCTATGTGTGCCAATGTTACTTGCCATATAATAACAAAACCTTTCTGCCCATAATTTAAAACAATATTTTGAGTGTTTTTGGCGATTTCACTGATACCACCTGTGAAAAGACACCACAGATTTATAGCATTAAATGTGATCAACAAAATTAAGTTGCATTCCAGTCTATGATTATTTATTATGGAACAAGCTTTCATAACTAGAATCTATATAATCAAATAAAATAATTTAGACTAGGCACAGGCAAAATTAGAAATGACTCAAATTCACATATTCTTTTGACTGAATTTTTGCATACAATATCTTCTAATATTTTGGGAAGCTCCTTTCTGTTATCCAAACCTGTGAGACTATTGCAAGAAGGCAAGGAAATAATGTAGGAGGGATAGTTTTTCAAGGAGATAAGAAAGTTTCCAGTTCAATTGGTAAATTAGTTGACAAATTCTCCAGCTGGAAATATTGGAATTGTTTCAGGTTAGTGAATATAACTCTGAGCTAGACATTATGTGACATCAAGTTTATTTAACCCTAGCAACCACATACATATTCTCTATGACAGGGGTCCCCAACTCTCTGTCTGCACCAGTCTGTGGCCTGTTAGGAACTGACCTGTTACAACTGGGTATGAGTGGCAAGTGAGGGAGCAAAACCGATATTTCCCCTGCCCTTCAGTTCATGGAAAAATGATCTTCTATGAAACTGTTTCCTCATACCAAAAAAGGTTGGAAATCACTGCTCTATGATGCTCAATCGCTAGCCTGGTCTTTCAGATCTCCCAATGGATATATCAGCTATGATTTAGAATAAGGCAGCTATCTATCAACTTCTAAATCCCAGGGAAACTTAATGATGAAAATGTTATGAGAAAGATAATAGTTATGGAAATGATTTTGGGCTAGTCACTCTTCTCTATTCATCCTGGCCTCACAGAGTGGTTGTTATAGGAATAAAATGGAGATCCCCATGTAATCCATCTTAAGATCCCAAAGTAAGCCATTATGCATACAAGCATGTTTAATATTTTATGCCAGGATGGAACTTAAGTCCCAGCCTCTTTCATTACCTCTTACACAATTGCTAAAGTGCTTCCTTCCCCAAATCAGAACACCTCATGCATCATGATTTAGTGCAAAGGTTACTCAGTTTATGAATATTAATGGCAGAGCTCATGAAGCTGCATTTCTTTTCTATCTCTTTAATTTATCTTTAATAAAAATGCAAACACAGCCACAAAGAACGTTTTGTGAAGAACATATATACATGTGTTACCTCTCATAACTCCAGGCCCCAATCCATTTAATGAAGCTGCATGTTAGGAGATTCAAGACAGGCATCATTCGGTACATAGTTAAACTATGGGACTCACTGCAACAAGATGCAAAGCGAGCCACCAGCTGAAATAGTGCTGGAGGAGGGGGGTTGGAAAAACTATCTGCAACCATTAGTTATGGCTAAATGAAGCATCCAGACTCAGAAGCAGCACTCCTGTGAATATTTTTTTTACAATTCCTTAGGCATCTATGAAAACATCAGTTTGGCGTTTGGTCCGGTCTAGCACAGCTTATGTCCTGGATATAAAGGAGCTTGTCTTCCTACAACCAAAGTCAGCTCTGCACTCAACCATGTTATCGTGGAACTTACCTTGACAACTGCCTCTCCCCGGCAGGCTGCAGACGCCCGGACAAGAACCTGCGGCGGGGGGCAAAGAAGGAAGGCGAAGACAAGCAAGAGGCAGCCGCAGAGCGGTCGTTCGGCAGCCGCCATAGCTCACTCCACCGATCACGTGATCTGGAGAGGGAGGGGGGAAAAAAGAAAGACAGGCAAAGCAACCGCAAAGCACTATGGGGCCGAAGTACAGCGTTCAAGAGCCGCGCTAAAGCCCATCAAGGGCGCTTTGCAAATTAGCGCCTGTCTTAAGTACTCGCTTCTCCGCTCGCGCCGCACGTGGCGGCGGCTTGTCTCGCAGCCGCAAGCGCTGAGAAGAAATGATGACGTAGGGAGCTGACTCGAGTGATGGGGGCAGAAATTGCACAAGGAAAGATGGTGCCGAATGAGTTTGCTTGCGCTTCGTCCTTTTAATCTCTTGAAGAACGGTCGACTATTGTCTCCTCTGTTTTTGACGGCTATGAAAGGATGAAACTACAACCAGCAGTTTTTCTAGAACCCAAATCAGAAAAAGGGACGGTTATCTTAGATTTGTATGACCTCTCATCCTCAGCATAATAGATGCTACAACTGTTGTAAAGGGAAGTAGAATATAATGGATGCCCCCAAGTAGAGTATCCGTTGTATCAAGAGATGGGGACGGAGTGAACTACTGTATCTCTGTTTTTTTTTAAATCTTCACTTTTCTCTAGCTGTGCTAGTCTCCTGCTGGGCTCTCTTAGTTAGTAAACAGAATAACCATCAAAATAAATATTGTACTGTTTGCAATCCTGTGTGTTTGCAAGAAAAAAACAGTTATATCCCAGTTTTCTTCCTAAGCAATGGTGGCAGCTGCTCTTTGGTTTAATATATTGTCACAAAACAGTCTGATTATGCTGAGATATTGGAGATTGGTTGAAAGTCTCCAATTTCAATTCAGCAAGAATCCGAAGTTTTAACTTGATATAAAAATATTCTGGTTGTGATGGCATGATTCTGCTTTTCCAAGATTTGCAATTCATACAAAGTTGTTTTTTTCAGTTTCCTTTTTGCAAGAGGAGAACTCACAAAAAATCAACATTTATAGGAAATTGCTTCATTTTTTTTACTTTATTCTCACTCCTGCTCAAATATGAGTGAAAAAGAAGTTTATTTTGTTAAGTCAGATTCAATTTTTCTTCCCTTAGAATATGGAATTTACTTAATTGAGAAGTTGCCAAGTATTCAATATTTTCCCCTAGGTTCTGCATTCAAGTTATTGTTTCCTGTTTCTTGTATTGACAAAACATTGTAAATGAACAAAGGTTGATGTGAATTTAAGAAATAAGTCTAAGTTATCCTGTTGTGACCTAGATCAAGTCAAGCTATGGCTGAATTCAAACAACATCCTAAAATAGAACTAGGGGTCCTTGGTGCTTTCTGAGTTGAGTTTGTTTGTTTGTTTGTTTTCTTTACATAGAGCCATGGTGGTGCAGTGGTTAGAATGCAGTATTGCAGACTAATTCTACTGACTGATGACTGCCAGCACTTTGGCAGTTCAAGTCTCACCGGCTCAAGGTTGACTCAGCCTTCTATCCTTCTGAGAATGGTAAAATGAGGACCCAGATTGTTGTGGGCAATATGCTGACTCTGTAACCACTTAGAAAGGGCTGTAAAGCTCTGTGAAACGGTATATAAATCTAGTGCTAGTCCTGCAGACTAAGTAAAAGGAGTGAGGTTTGCATTCAATTAGTATTCTAGTTGTTTGCTTGTTGGTGGTGTGGGAAGCCACCACCCCCCCACCTAGAAGAATGAAATATTTTGAAGAATATTTAAAAAAGCAGAATATTATATTTCCCTAAATGAGAAATAGAAAAACATTTTTTAGAGGCAGGAAGTGGACTCAGTCTTTCTTAATAGCCCCAGCAGACATTTGTGCCCATTAAGAAAGATTGGGCCAGCCTATTCAGAAACCAGCCCCAGTCTTTTAGAAATGCAGATTTGGGGATCCACTCAAGACAGGATATTTTGAAGCAAAAGCAGAATGATAGCATTAGAACAGGGGTCCTCAAACTACAGCCCGCAGGCCACATGCGGCCCACGGATCGCATTTACCCGGCCCGTCACTGACGTCCCATGTGTGCACCCATGGCAGCGGACGCCTCTGTTAAGTCCCTGCGTCCCCACGTTTACTTTTTTTTTAACTATAGTCCGGCCCTCCAACGGTCTGAGGGACCGTGAACTGGCCCCCTGTTTAAAAAATTTAAGGGCCTCTGCATTAGAAGCAGCCCAGAGCAATCCAAAGACCCTTCATTGCACCACTCCAGAGCAGTCCAAACTTCACCTGGGGGCTCAGATAAATAATAAACCAGAGGTTAACCAGATTAGCTCAAACAAGCACCTAGGATTTGCATTTCCTCTTTGCCCATAGGCACCTATAGGTACATAACCCATACGTGACCCCATAGGAATCTGACAACAGCCAATAGAATATTAAAGGACATGTTCTTGCACAGGAACAGGAAACTCAAATACAAAGCCCAAAGAAAGTATAAAAATCCCCCATTCCCAATTCAGCTGCATCAGAACCACAAAATCTAGTGGTTCTGTTCATCATCAAATCATCTTTCCAATCAGCCTCCATGTTTCCAGTGTCTTTCTCCCAGCTTGGAACTGAACCAGATGGCTCTTTCTTCCAACAGTGGGGGTGATCTTGGAGGTTCTTTGGTTGGGCAATTTACTGTTAGCTTGTTCTGCAGTTCCTTGATTGGGGTATTGTTTACCACTTGATTGTTAGTCTGATGTTAATCTATGCACATCAGGTTGTTGATTGCTGGTGGGGAGTTGTTTTGACTTCTTTTTTTTCCGCTTTTTGGCTTTTGCAAAATATGCAGATGTTGTTTAATATCTATGTATCTAATGGTGGCCAAATTGTTAGCATTTGTCTAGTGTTTGTTTTGGTCTAGGATGGTCACAGTTTTCCAGTTACAACCTTGGTTAAATCTGTCTATATGTTGTGAAATTAAATTTTTTTCATCATGTTTCCTGACTGCTAGTTGGTATTCTTGGATGTGTTCTGCTAATCTTCTGCCTGTTGGTTTTATGTAGTGGCTGTTGCAGTCTTCATACTGTAAGCTTGTAGATGGTTCCTGTTTTTATTTCTGCTGGGCCTTTTGATTTACTTAGGATATTTTGGAGGATTTTAGTTGATTTGTGTGCTATGTTGATTACATGTGCTTGTAATAATCTGTCAGTGGTTTGTTTCTGATATATTTTTGATGTATAGCAATGTTATCCTTTTTATGGCTTATGTTGGTTGTGCCGTATTGGATTGAGTGGTCAGACACTTTCTGATGAAGCTGTATGACAAGTAAACAGTAAACAACTCAACCAAAGACCACACCCACCAAAATACTAGAATATAAATTGAGAGAAAAATCCAATTCCTACTAGCACTGATGATGCTATCTAGTTTGGTTGTTCTCAGAGAGCACCAAGGACTTCTCATTTCAACTTTGCGCTACAAATAGTCTCTTTTTTGGTAAAATATAAACAAATAAAACACAATTTAAATTATAACAATGTATGAGTTTAGTCTCTTTGTCTATCTAGGCTTTAGATGAGCAACTTGTTGCCCTCAGTCTAATTTAAAAATCATTATGTAAGAGATGACTTCAGGTACCTTGTACATTCTATCTTTAATCTAATACTTAAAGACAAAAAAGAATGAGAATGAAGAAATGGGAAATGTCTGGAAGGTAATGTGTGCCCACTCATTGCTTGCTTTAGCCCACTCACCATCGGCCCTCCAACAGATGATCCACAAGAGAATGTGGCATTCATACAAAACAGTTGCCTGTTGCAAATGAGTCCAATCTTTTCAAGGCTGACAATTGTTCTCTCCAGCAATTGGAGAGAATCCAACAATTACTTGTTGTCAGACCTAACTTTTAAACAGAAGATAGTGGGGATTGCACTGAGGAATTTCTAAATGAAAAATGTTTTTTTCAGGATCAGACCTTTTTTTAAAAAGGGAAATGAGATATCTAGTTGGTGAATATTAGGAGAAGCAGGGACCAAAAGTGAGGATCTGTGCTATTATCCTTGGGTGGAATAAAATATACAGCCCCATTGCCAATACTGAATTACAGGAGCCCTCAAGTTATGACTGTTATCACAGACCTACCTGGTAGATACTTACGGTCCAAATTCAAAATTCTAGCAATCTTCCCCCCTCACCCCCATATTTATTTATTTATTTATTTATTTATTTATTTATTTATTTTATTCAATTTCTATACCGCCCCTCTCCCTAGGGACT
>JANHFJ010003350.1:17051-37217 GCA_032468195.1 Cerberus rynchops
GGTAACTACATGAACAAGTCCTTGCAGTTTTCTTGGCAGCATTTTTTAGAAGGGATTTACCATTTGCCAGATTCCTAGGGCTCAAGGGTAAGGGACTGACTCAAGTCATTCAGCCAGTTCTGTGCCTAAGATAGGGCAAGAAGTTATAGTCTCCACGTTTCTAACTTTGGGGTCTTTAACTAGTATAGGTATATGTTGCTAAGTGAGACATTTGTTAAGTGAGTTTTGGCCCATTTTATGACCTTTCTTGCCACAGCTCTTAAGTGAATCACTGCAGCTGTTTAGTTAGTAACATGGCTGTTAAGTGAGTCTGGCTTCCCCATTGATTTTGCTTGTCAGAAAGTCACAAAAGATTATCATATCATCCCGGGATGCTGCAACTGTCATAAATGTGAACCAGTTGCCAAGAATCCAAATTTTAATCACATGACCATGGGAATGTTGCAACAGTTGTAAGTGTGAAAAATGGTACTAAGCCACTTTTCTCAGGGATGTTGTAACTTTGAACAGTCACTAAATGAATTGTTGTATCTCGAGGACTACCTGTATACAAAGTGGCTATTTTCCATGCCCATGCCTAAATTTATTCTATTTTATATATTTAAATTATTCTGTGTTGTTTTAACAGCACATTCATGTTCCTGATATCTTTTTCTATGAATGCCCCTGGATCTCCACAGCTCCCAGACTTATTCATAGAAAATTTTTAAAAAGTTGTTGCAGCCCAGTGCTTTGTTTGAAAACATGTCCTTGTGCTCAGAGACACATTCCCAGTTTTCCAAATATATTTACTAATCAGAAGATCAGGCAGTATGCCAGGAGAAAAAATAATAAGCTAAAATTACTACTCTTTGCTCCTGTTTAAACTCAAGCATACATAGAAAGTGTGAAATGGCATTGTACACAGTATGAGTGTCGAAGTCAATGTAACAATGGCAATTGTATTTATAATTATATTTGCCTAAATATATAGGCAAAATATTGTGTAACTATACTAGAAATGACTAATCCCTAAATTTAGAACTTTGTGTTGCTTGAAGCCATATTCCTTTGATTACCCAATAGCAAAGCTCTTATTTTTAGTAGAATTGTTTTTATTAAAAAAAAAAAAAAATGTTAGAACAGATGCATTAACTCTCTGCTCGACTTGGTATTGGTGTATTGATTTTTTTTTTAATCCTCCCTCCAGAACCCAAAAAGTCCTCCCATTTAAGAACAAAAACCCCATAAAAAGCCTGGAAAAATGCCATCATTGGTTACCAAAAAAATTGTGTTTTCTGTTATAAATGGTGATGATGAACACTATTGACACAGGTGCATTATCAATTTGCCTTCTGCAAAGGGTTGAAATACTGCATGATAGGAATACCACACATTTTGATCTTTACATTTCCAAGTGTTTATGAAGCAGCGTAATGGCTAAGAATGGGAAAGATTAGCAGTGAAATTTCTTCTTCTGGGTCCATAGAATCAACATGGGATATGATTCCAAGCAATGTCCTACTGAGTGTTCTGAAGACACTAGGTTTATTTCCAGATAAACATGTATGGGATTGTACTGGGAGAATGGCTAGCTAGCAACATATTTTATCTCATTGCACGCAGTTTCATAAATTTGAACAAGTCGGAGAGGAAGCACAAACACCAAATTTCTTAGTACATGTTTTGTCATGTACAAGTTCCACATTATAGATGGAAATGGATGGGGTAGAACATGTATATCGTCAAGTACAGGAAAGAAACGTGCTGAATTGCCAAGTCAAAGAGGTAGACTTTTGTTTATTTAGAAGGTCAAAACTTTTAAATGTATAAAAAGATACACCCAAGCAGTGTGGAATGATCATAAATAACCAGCAAAAATGTTTTGCCATTAATATGGATAGTTCATATTCAATTAATACGCTCCTCTTCTATACAGGAAGTATTTAAATGTATCCTGGATGATGGACTCGCTGAAGATCCTGGAAATGAACTAATGATCAGAAAGGCTTGTATGAAAAAACCCTGTTATTCTGGAAAAAAATATGATCACCAAATAAATCATGACCCTCAGACATTTGTAAGTTTTATTCATGATTTTTGCTTCAAGGAATCATTTTGGGAATTTTTTCATGTCTTTTAATTGCTGCTCTTTCTTACAGACTTCCTGCAGAGATACTATCTATGTCATTCTAAAATCCTATATAACAGATATCCAGAATCTTAATTTTCCAGATCTTTTGAATGCTGTGAATGACATAATGCAGGTATGCTTTTATAACATTATCCCAAATATATTGGAGAGTCATCATGTAGGCAAGAGTGTTATGATAAATTAGTATGTAAGTAACTGTTTTCATGCAAAGGAGTGGCTAAAATTTAAGTATACAAGGTTAAGTATACAAGGCTAAATTCTGATAACTAGCATTTATAAGTGGGATTTTTAAAAATTGTGATAAGATTCTGTTCTAAGAAACAGTTGCTGGCCAGTATTGGCAGAATTGGGTAAATGACTCCATGGCCGTAAAACAACTGCCTATGTTCTAGCTGGTAGAGTTGTATTGAATGGATCTGTCTTTCGGCAGAGTATTGGGTTTACTTCAGAGAAAAATAATAAAATAACATTGTTATTCCCCTGGCCCTTACCTCATATTTCTATAGGCAAATACAGACCTCTGTGATAGCCTATAGAACTGGGAAATGGTCCAGATTCAAAGAAGGAAATATGATTCTGGGTTCACATGACTGCTTCCACTTGCTTCAAAAGACCCCTTTTCTTTCAAATTTGGATTGCTGGGCCACCCTAATTTCCTATAGCACTGAGACAAGCAACTTGTGGCCAAGGATTTGCATATAAGCCTTAATCTAATTTCAAAATAAATCAGTTGATCTTTTTAGAAAGAGTCATCCCTCTTTTTCGCAGGCAGGCAGGAAAAAAGGAAGTGAAAAGAGTGTAGAATATATGTAGCTCAGCATTGAATTATTTCAGAAAGCAAGTTCAGAGAAGAACAAGAACTGAACAAACTTTTGTTGCTAAGCAAGACAGTTGTTAAGTGAATCCAGTTGTTTAGTAACACAGTTCTTAAGTGAATCTGTTGATTTCCCAAATGATTTTGCTTGTCAGATGATTGCAAAAAGTGATCACGTGATCCTGGGACACTGAAATTATCATAAATATGTACCAGTTGCCAAACATCTGAATTTTGGTCAAAATTGGCCACAAGAATGCTGCAGTGATCATAAGCGTGAAGAAAAGTCATAAAACATTTTTTTCAGAGATGTTATACTGTTAAATAGTCACTAAATCGTTGTAAGTCAAGGACTATCTGTAACAAATTAGTTTCAATATTTGCCATTCAAATATTTAATGCATCTTTTTCAGGCTTTGAATGACGGTCACATTCAAGTTCAACCTCTGTCTTCATTTCAGCGTCCTTTAAGTGAGAAGTACAAAGTGCATATGAAACAATGCAGTACTTTGCTAATTTTGCAACAGCTCTCTCAGACCATCCACAGGACTTTATCATACCTCATAAGTCTCAAGAAATGATAACTAAACAAAGATAATTTAAATTCTGTTAAAAGAATTATTGATCCTCAAATACTTTAAATTATATATGAGAGAGAGAAAAAAATCAAGCACAGTCTTTCTCAACTTTATCCCTTGACATAGGATTAGTACTATCTAAAACAGATAATTCCACATGGTGACATATCCCAAGCAAATCACAGGAATAAAATTCATGAAGCCAAATGGCCTATAAGGTATTCTCACGTTAATACCAGTTGGGTAGTGCCATATAGATGGAAAAATGGTTGCAAGGAAAGCTAGATACCATCTTTTCTAACAGAAACTGGCAATACCAACCATAGAAAATTAATATGGAGGAATCCATGGGTTCCATATACAATTTTTTTTTCTCTCTGCTAATTATTTTTAAATAAATATCAGCTTTCCAGGATTGCAATGCCTAATTATAACAATAAAAGTAGGACTTCCCAAGGAAAAAAAAATGTGCAGCCTTCTTTTTCCTTCACTCTCCATCATAAATCTGACCTTTGTTTTAGTTTGGGGGGTTCAGCGTAATCACAATAATCTTTCTAAGATTCTGTATGCCACAATAGATGCATCAAATTCTAGTTCCATGGATTTCCAAAAAGAAAAGAGACAAGCAGGACTTCCATCTGGTCTGCTGAATCTGGAACCAGCCTGTTTCCTTCTGGCAATGAAATTCCAGAACAGCCCTGTTTTCCTTATATTTTCTTCCATAATAAGCCCTATTGATTCCATGAGGCTTACACTCAGGGGAGTGTTAATACGATTATAGTTTCAAATTAAATATTCCAATATGTCTCTTAATTTTAGTCCAAGTGACTATTGTTTTTCTAATTATTGTGGCAAAAATTATTTCTTGCACTAAAATTTTAGTTTCATTCTTATTTTTTGTTTATTTGAAAAAATTATATTGTGCCCTTCATAGTTTTTTTAAAATAAGGAAATTGGATCTGTAATAGATTTATGCTAATCCTAATGTCAAGTTATTTGATAATATTGGCTAATTATAAGTAAATAATGTATATGTAATATATAAATATATTCTGAATTAATTTATATTTATAATCTAAATTATAAAGTTACTGTATAATGTATTTTGTTCATTGCTAAAGAATAAATATAATAAAAGGATACATCAATTTAAGATTTAAAAGATGCTTGGAGTGTTTTATTTTTTGTTTGTTTGTTTATATGCTGCCTTTATTATATTTATTTTTTGAGACTCACAGATCTTTGTAACAGAGATATGCAACTTTAATGACCAAGAACCATGTTTAACATTTGGGGTGAGATGGAAGACTGAAGGGGTGGGAACATTAGTGCAAATGTATGTTATACATGTAAGAACAATTAGGATTTCTGATAATCTTTTTCAGAAGCAAGCATGTTAAAGACCACTAGATAGTAGCAAATAGATTCATAAAAGCATACATGATTCTCTGCTGCCATCTACTAGTCACCTGGATTTTTGCAACTCAGATTGGCAACCCAACAATTGCATACTTTGTGATTTGAAGTAAAATAAAAAAAATATTATCTAAAAAGGACTTTCTTAAGACATTAAGTCACAGATTTAAAGTTCTTAACCAGCTCTATCACCACAAATCTGCAAGAGTTAAAACTGCAAATATTCAATGGTAAGAGAAGAAACAAATAGGTTATATATTCTTAGAAACAGACTTTGCTTTAGGGTTTATTTTATTTTGCTAACATTTGCATTGGGTGGAATCTGACCGATTTTGCTACTGGTTCGGTGCGTGCACATGCGCGCCAAACGCACTGCAGTGTGGCTCTTTAAAGTGCTTTTAGAGGCACCAGAGGCAGCAGGGATTATCAGGAAGGCTCCGTAGATGCTCCAAACAGCTGATTCAGGTAAGTAAGAAAAAAAACGAAGCTTGTATAAGGAAGGATAAGGGCAGGGGGGGGGGGGTGAGGCCAATTTCAAATCTCTACAACCGGTTTGGGCGATGTGATGCGATCTGGTTGAATTTCACCACTGATTTGCTTTCAATTAGATATCCTTCATCATTCTTATTTGACGTGGTTCTTCAGGTGCATTGCTTTGAAACCATAATTTAGTTGTTGATATCTCCATCAATTTATTCAGTGATGACAATAAAAAAAGTGTTCACCCACAATTAATTATTTTTCCTTTATTTAATTTGTCAGATCATTAGCCCATTTTTCTCCCATGCATTTATTAGATTTCATGGTAATTAATTTTTATCACTTCATTTTGTGCTCCATGTATTTGAATAGCTAAATAAAACTTTTTAAAAACAAGCAGCAGCTAATCTTCTCAAATCTCATAGTAATGCCTATATCAAAAGTATGATTACAAAATTTATATATACTTTTTAGACTTCATAAAAAGGCAAGTCGTGGACAATTAAATAAACCACCTGTCCACTATAATGTTAATTTTATTTATTTATATCCAACCTTTATTTTTATGAATAATTAAAGCTAGTGAACATATCCAAGGCACCTTCCTCCTCCCATTTTCCTACAATAACCCTGTGAGGTGAGTTGGGTGGAGAGAGAGTGACTGGCACAAGATTTGCTTTCATGGATAAGACAGGACTTAAACCCCCAGTCTCTTGTTTTCTAGCTGGTAAATCTGGCCAGGTTTCTTTTACTCCCATTTTTCTTTTCTTACATTTCCACTTCTTTTTTATTTAAATATTGTTAAATGCTTATTTACAATACACAAAAAATGTTTATTGTTTCATATTGGTGTCATTTATCATGGGAACAGTTTCCAATTACACTTTTTTTAAATTAGTCTAGGATGCTTTTTTATGAAGGAAGGATAGAAACAGAAGGAACTACACATAGAAACCATTATAATGCACTCACTTTTGCTCAAGGAATTCTTGGTACTTTCAACTCAGTTCTGGTAACTGAGTTGGGAATATCCTACATAGTCACTAAAGTATCCTAAAATAGAAACACTGTTTGCCAAGTTAACTATGTGTAGTAGCCTTAGCAACATCCATGGAGAGGTGAACCGGTTGGGAAAGATAGTGGTCCAACACAGATCTAAGGCCCTTTCTTCTGTACATTGATGGCATTTTCCCAGTTGGGATTGTGCCCACGGATGCCATTGGATATATGTCTATGGAATTCTCAATCATCCATGTCATGGTTGTTCCAGAAGTATTTTTCCAAAAGGCACCTGGACTTTCTTGGTGTTTTCTTTTAAAACATTTCATTTTCTCATCCAGGAAGCCTCTTCAGTTCTTACTGGCAGTTGTGGGATGGAAGGATTTATATTCTTTGTTCAAACTGAACAGCCCTCCCTCAACAGAGGGGGAAGAGATACACCACCTGTATTCTGTTTGCAATATGGTCCTTTTAGAAGTCCTAGGAAAGTTCCACACCCATTTATATTCTGATTCAGGTGGTTCCTAAATCAAGTGGCCTTAACTAATCTCAGAGTGCTAATGACCAGATGATTGCAAAGAATATAAATCCTTTCATTCACTCCAATTAAAACTGAAAAAGCTTCTTGGATGATAAGTGACACATTTTCAAAGAAAACACCAAGGAAGTACAGTTGCCTTTTGGGGGGGAAAAAAACACCTTCAGGAAGAAGCTATTGGACAGACCAGCATATACTGCAATTAATGCTCCTACAATAGATATCTTGGAAGTGATTGAGGTGCTAGAGCCCTTTTCAATTGTAAAATAGATGTGAGTGTGAGCATCCTGGAATAGACTCTTTTGTGACATGGCCATTTCTCTTTCACGGTAAGTATTTCAACAGAGACTAGATGATCATTTGTCAGGGAAGCTAGAGTAGCAGATTCTTGTACTGGGTAGAGGGTTAGACTAGATGATCTCCCAAATCCCTTGCAATTCTCACATTCTTTTATGGCTGTACAATTATATTTCTAGCTCTTTGCATTATATCTGCAATAAGAACAGGATGTACATTTTTCTGATAGGGAAATGTGAAAGGCTTTAATATTAAAAGAGTAAAAGACAATAAGATTAGGTTTAAACCTTAAATTAAAAAACTTAAATAATATTAAATAGTAACCCCTTTATTATCTCCAATAATAACACAATCCCTTCCAGGAAGGAAAACAGGAAAGCTCCATATGAAACCTAATATTGCCCCTGTGATATAAATATCATATCATATATAGAAACCACAGCACATGTTCTTCTATATTGCAAGTTCTATAGGGATTTACACCACCTGTTGATTACCTGTTTTATTTAAATTTCAGGGGGAATTCTGATAGCTTTTATTTATTGGTTAAATAATCAAGATAAATTTATATCTTTAAAAGTAGCAATATATTGCTACATTATGTGTAAGCTTTGCTCAAAAATGGTTGCTACTTGTTATCTAGGGGATAGTTTTGTGTTTTCTTTTATTGATTGTATTTTTATTGGTCAATAACCAAAATAAAGTTATCTGTCTTCAAATAAGCCCCAAAGTGCTATAATGAGAAATTCCCAAAAACTTCTCAAGCATCCAGAAAACAAGACAGAAAGAGAAGGTTCATTTTTAGGGAAAGAAAACTTTCGAGAAATTGCAAAACATAGTTGTCCTGCCATCAGTGACTGCTCCATTTAGACTGCTTCAGTATAAATAAGACTGTGCACTGGCATGTACATATATTTAATTTTAATGAATTATAAAAGAAATACAAAATACAATCTATTTAAACCAACATATCATAAAATTTCTTTCTACAGCATTACAAAAAAAAATAACATTTAGGGACCAATGCATACATACTATCTACATTTTAAATCCAATGCTACATTTAAAAAAAGATTTTAAAAAAATCTGAGGTATTTTATTGAATTTGATGCCAGTTTTATATGGCAAGATATACTTTTATGATTACAGGATTAATTTTGAGGACCAAGGTTTCATTGAGAGATGGAGTTGCTACATTACTGGGGGTGATGAATTATACCACCAAATGTATCCACTAATATAGGGGAAACTTTTGGAAAAAGTTACCTAAATAAATAGCAAATTGGTACACATATAATTCTAAAAAATTATTTCTAAAAATGCACAAGATTGTGGAGTGCAAAATTGTGCACTTTCAAGTTTTAGTCCTCATCTTCATTCAGACATGACTAGGATTTCCAACATGATGCTCTAGAGCCTAGGCCAAGTTCTGGCATTCCTGATTTTTGTTGAAAATGTTAAAACATGACAAAAGTATATTGGCATAATAGGAAAATATCTCATGTATGTATATCCAAAGTAATTTATTATAGTGTTGTGCAATTATGACCCAATAATTAAGATTACTGTATCTAGACTGCAAAAATCCATGCAACCACTAGATATCAGCAAAGAGTTAGTCTTGTCTTTTGTTTCTCGTTACACCATTTTAATAGTTCCTGAAATTCTGCAATTCAAGCTTTAGCTACCCTAACAATAATCGCTTAAACATTCTTGGCCATGCAGGAAAAGTAAAAGATGGGTCTCATGGACATTCCTCAGATTTAAAAAGTGGTAAGTAGTAATAGGGTTATTCCCCATTCTTTTTGCCTGAGCACTGTTTTTCTATTTGTTTGTTTTTTACATCTTTCATGTTTCAATATGGTTTACAAAAGCAGTGTCATTTAGCCCTCAAACCAGACATTGCTGGTCTTCAATTTCTTGCTAAGCCACGTTTCTCTGAACATCATCAGAGAAGTCACTGTAAAATGAAAGCTGAAATAGATAGATTTTAAAGATAGATTTAAAAAGACTGATTTTGTCTTAGTTCAGAGTTCACTTACACGTTGTCTTTTTAGTTTCTTAAACATTTTTTTCTTTTAGTGTAGGCTCAATTGTTTGTCTCCTTGAACATGGGGTGAATTTCAATTTGACTATGTTTAGCATTGCTGTCACTCTGTTAAGAGTGCACAAGGCACTCACAAAATTATGAAATGAGGAACCAGGTAAAATTCTCAGGAGAAATAATGGCTATATATTTCTTGTATTTTGACAATTGGATTTCATCAATGTTTCTCAGCTCCCACTAAAACAAAACTGCCATTTAAAGCAGGAATTATTTATGCAAATTTGTATCATTCTATATACAACTCCTCTGAAGATCAGCTTTTATTCACAGAAAGTGTTGAACTGTTTTAATATACTTTTGAATAAAAAAGCAGGGGGTTTCTAAACATTTTGCCAGCCCTCTAAATACATGCTATGGAACAAGGTCCAGGGGTGACTTAAATACCACAGAAAAAGTAAAACGCATCGAATATGCCCTTCAGTTGCATCACACAGAAGAACAGTAAGGACAATCATAATATTTTCCAAGAAACAAATATTTCATTATTAGTCGTTTCGCTGAGGAATTCCTAATATACTTCTGAGGAATACCAAGTTTTGTTTATTACACTAACTGAAACCAAACATGTCTCAAAGCACCAGAAACTTCATTTCTAAGCATAGTAGTTAGAAAAAAGTCTGAATGCTACTGTAGGGATAGAATTTAGAATGAGAACATTTGAGGGTACCTGTAAAGTTTGAATGTTTCTATTTTGGGTCATGTGCCTTCATACTATGCCAGGTTGATGATTTTCATATGTGTATTGGGGGGTAGGGGAAGCAGAAAGAGACGATCACACTTCATCCAAACAAAAAAAAAAACCCTGAAAACATTTTGGGAAAGCACCAGTTCTCCTGGGTGTGAAGGAATTGTTGATTGTGCAAATGTCTCTGGGAATCTGTGAGTAAAACATAGGGGGAAATGCCTTTGCAGAAGTTCACAATTCCACTCACTTTGCTTCCTTCCCAAACCATATTTAATCCGGAGTTTCAATAACTGGTCCATCACTTTCTTTTCTTAATTTTAAAGTGTTGCTAAGTTCACAACAAAATTCCTTTTAGGCAACTGGAAAATTTATACAAGAATATTCACAATATTTCTGTTTGAAGTTGGCTCCCTTATGAACTCATGTTTTCTGCCAAAAACCTGGAAAAAAGATAAAGCAGTAAAATTAGGTGATACCTGGAATTTAGGTAAATACGACTGTTATGTGTCAAAACATTCCCATATGAGGTCTGCTACTTTGAAATCACTGTTGAAATGTGTAGAGCTTTACTACAGATAGTCCTCATTTAGCGACTGCCTTGTTTAGCAACCATTTGCAGTGATAGCAATTTGACGATCAATTCCTGTATTTGTCCCTTACAGTAAAGCAAAAGAAAGCTGAAGCAAGCTCATAAGCAGCCAGTTTCACTTAGCAAATACTTCACTTACCTACCAAGCTGACAATCCCAACTGTAATTGCTAAGAAAGAGTACATATAAATACAGAATGAGTTGAATTTATGGATCATAATTGGACTTACGGGACATTCTACTGGACATTTTCAAGACAGGGAATGCTGTTTAACGGCAACATTCCAATTACTCAACGGTATAAAAGACGTAGCAAGTTATAAATATCAATATCAAATGGAACAGAAGAACCCTTTATGATACTGGGGTTAAGCAAGGAAGGTGGCAGATTGGTTTGCCTGATTTTAACTTGGAAGTGATCCTAGTTGGGATCAAGTTCAATCAGCTGTACATGGGGCTTCTTCTGAAAGACATTCAGAAGCTTCTAATAATTTTGAATATGGTACCAAGCTATATTTCTATCCCAACCACATATTGCAAGTGCTTCATCCAGGCCCTGGATTAGCTTCCTATTTGCTTTCAGTGAAAGTCAAACTCCTGCTTTAATCTACGAAGTCCTATACAGCTTGACACCAAGATACCTTCAGAAATGTCTTTTCCAGCTGGAATCGGGCTTTGCAATTGATGCATCCCAAGAGAAACTTTTTGGTCTCCGGCTACCAAATGGGAAAGGGGAATGAGACATACCACTATTGTTTCATAGAGGCTGAATCCAAGTTAGGAGCTTCCTGGTTAATAATAGGCTCTCCCCACAATAGTGGCTTTTTGGATGGTTGTGCTAGAGGTCTACAGTAACTGAAACGAGGCTGATGTATCAATTTTATTTTTTTATTTTATATTGGAGGATTTTAGAATTTATTTTTTACTTCAATATTTTTGTTGTAAACATCAGAGACTAATATGTTTACAATGTGGACAAATTAAATAAATGAATTAACAAAGCTTAAGAGGTGAATAGTTCTTCATATCAACATGAAAGTGGGCACTAATATAACAATATATCCTGTAAGATCAATTTTTATGCTGAGTCCTGATTCCGTAATTATAAGAAATAATAACAACAAAAACCCACAACTCCACAAATGTTTGGTTACATAGGATGCAAAGGTACCTTTCAGGGCTTCTAGCACCTCGTGGGATGCTTGACCATCAAGACATTTATATAAATTATGGGCTGTTCCATTATTCTGTTCAGAATCTCTCCACTTCCGCAGCATCATACATTTATACATATTAACATCTTCTTCTTTTGCTTCAATCTGTTCGATATCTTGCAAGGTCAACTTCAAGCATCCAATACCAATCACTTTCCAGTCTTTACCCATTTTCATTGCGAGAATCATCAGCTGGTGATCTGTTAACAAGTGATTAGTATTTGTTCCATCTAAATGCACAAAAGCAGAAATCGGTTATAAGTAGTGATTGCTTTTACTTTGAATATACTAGAGAATCCTGCAGCATGGGGTAAAAAAAATGGCATCACGATTTGTATGGAAGATTGGAGAGCATACAAATATCTGACAGTAGAAACTGCTAGTAGCTAGTTAGCTGTGCTCCATGCTGCATCAAGATTGACTGTGATACCTTAGTTGAAAATCTGACTGAGCTTTGCTGTTCTCTTTCAACTAGAATATTATTTCCAATGCTAAGATATTATTGTATTATTATATATTATATTATATATTATTATTCCTATTATTGAAAAGGAATGAAAGATAAGGGGGGAAACATGTCATGGAACAAGCCTGGGACTTTAAAATCTCCACCAGAACAGCAAGATACTAACAACTGATCCACAGCAGCCTGTCTTGAGCCTCCATAAATAAGCCAAATAGTGAGGTCAGCATAAATTTGAGTTTTCTAATGCATGTTATAGTCCTATCTTCTCATTCAATCATGAGAAGATAGGCAGGAAGGGAGAGAAGATGCTGGCTATCCAGTGCTGGCTTTCATGCCTAAGGAGAGTGTAGCTTTTCTCTCTCTCTCTCTCTCTCCCCCCCCCACTCTCCCTCCCTCCCTTTCATCTCTCCCCCTCCCTCTTTTCTTCTCCCTCCCTCTTTTCCTGTCTCCTCTCTCTCTGTGCTAGAATGTAGAATGTTTGAAAATGGATAGTTTGATGGAGCTTTATTTCCAGGCATCCAGATCAACAGATGTCATTGAACTTCCAAGCTTGTCACTCAAGGCCAGTCCAAACATTGGCAAAGGCAGGCCAAGCAAAGGAAATACTACTTGGATCTCCACCAAATTATATATAAATGTCATTACAGACCCTGTATGAATTAATGTCATCTACATGTAGCTGTAAGGTTTAATTCTATTTCTTGTTTTTGTTTACATTGCTATTTTCCTAAAACCAATTGAAGTATGAGTTACGAAAAGAACTTTTCTAAATTTGGGAGGTGCAAAATCTTACATCAATGCCCTGGTGTTGGTTTTTTTTTTTCTTTGGACAGATCAAAGTACAAAACGAATCAATAATTTAGCTTCTACATCATGTATCTCTAATCTAAAACCCCCAAAATGGCTTGATAAGAAGTTTATATCTGCTAAAAACTTGCAAATCATATATATATATATGTGGGTCTTCTATCTATTTGCTCCTCTGATTTTATTTATAAATGTCTAGTTTAAAATAATAAATACAAATTGAGAAGGAGAGACAGAAGCTGCTTGGCAAAAGTTAATTTATGCAGTCAAAAAATAGTCTTATTTTGAAATTGTTTGGGAATGGCCTAACAAAAGGCCAAGCCAATCACCCTATATTATTCCAGCTTCCCTTTGCAGCTATTGTTTTTCCTACCCAAGTTTGTATTTGACTTGGAAACTGCTAAAGATTGACCACTGGTTACAGTAAGAAGATCCCTAAATGGATTAAATTATGTCAATTCAAAAAGCCCCCTAGAAATGACTCACATAAATATTCTTAAAGCAGACATATGAATGGCAGACTTTTCTATTTACCACATTTTACAGCCACAGATCATACTACAGTCATACCAAAGATTGGGATTTAACCAACATTATTTTTATTAAGGGAAAGGAGATCTGATCAAGCTATTAAGGAAATATTCCAAAACAGATTCTATTGCTGAAATCTCAAAAATAAATTCAGTAATGCAAGGGTCCCCAATCCCCAGGCCATGGCCCACTACCAAGCTATGGCCCATTCAGAACCAGACTGTGCAAGCAGCAGGCAAGCACATTCACACACACAGCTCCATTTGTGCACACTCAAGCCCGCATGGAACCATCCCCTCTCCCCACCCCCCCTGCTGGTCACCCAGCCAGAAATGTTGGGGACTATTGCAGTAATGTAATATTTTAGTAGATGAACGAGCGAGCTTCAGAGAAAACACAGTCAGATTTTGGTTCGACCCCACTGAGCAAGACAAGCAAAGTCAATTTCCAAGACAGTATATTACTTTGATAGATTTCAAGTCATTTCAGCATTTGATTTGTTGTTAAGATATGGGTGAATCTCATTGAGTGAAATTAGTATTGTCAGGCAGCTCCTTTTATTAATATATAATTTGTGTTGTGAAACCCATTCCAGTATTACAGACAAACTGTCAGACAGGATCCGTAATAAAAAAAATGCATTGAGCAAGTTTACTTGTTAGTTCCATGATTATTTAACATCTATATAAATCATTTAATTATATATCTTGCCTTTTCACAGCAGCATTATCCCCCTGTAAAGTTTCCTGGCAAAGGGCCCTCTTTTTTGCTTTATGCAAATGTTGTTTGTTTTCACAGACATAAATCAGATTAGGAGTCTGGCTGAATATAAACTTCTCTAAAACAAAGATTGTGAAGTATGTCACATGACTGATTAAATACAGATGACATATTAATAGACAGATAAGGGACAAGTGGAATATTGTAAACATAGGAATAATTTTTCATGACCCAGACTGCCTCTGCCAGTCTGAGATTTCATCGCACAGCCATCATTCACTTAGTGTTAAAACTTTAATGCCCAAACTTCACTTTTGCTGTTATCAAGTGCAAAGAATCAGCACTACCCATTAAGTTGCACAAATAAAATTTCTAAAATCCTATATGAAAGTCAACTAAAGTTCAACACTAAATTGTCACCAAATAAAGATCAGCAGAATTCAGGAAGAGTTAAACTTGGCCCCTTTGTGGGAACATAAAGTCTCTAAACTGATAACGCACTTAATTTTGCTCCCCAGCTCTGCCTGCTCTTCTCTTAAAGCTGTACATAATACAAGGCTGTAATTATACTAACATTTAATTTTCCCAATTCTGGAAAAAAAATTCTTCCAAACATCCAAATGTAGCTCTTAGGCCAGGCTTCTGTAGAGGTTACAACCCAGATTCTGGTGTTTGTTGATACAATTTTTAACTCTACTGTTGCTTCAATTGGGATATTCCCCAAAACTGGTCAGTTGAAGGTCAAAGTCAGGATTTGAAGGAAATTCATTTGGAATAGTTTAATTTGATTAAACTTGTTTCAAGATTAATGCCAAGTATAACTGCTAACTTTTCTGTTTATTGGTTTCAATGAAGTCTTAGTCTAACAGTCGGTGTTCAAAGTTGTTTATATGAACTAAAAAAGTTTCACCTGTGCTGCGCATGATCAGTTTACTCTTTTTGATTCCATTTCACTTTATTTATTTTATATTATACTTCCATTAGATATTATTTTACTCTGAATGGTTTGTCAATGACAGAAATAAAGTACTTTAAAGACGGTATGAACCAGATTATTTTTTCTATTCTTATAGTAAAGAATATACTTTCTTATAGTAAACCACTGTGAAGTAGGCAGTTATAAATTAGTTATAAATTAATCTACAAATACACAAATAAATGTGTGTTGTGCACCAAAATGCAGTCAATATCTTTAAAAAGACACTACATTAATATATTTCCTTTTCTAATCACATTTGGTAATTGCTTATTAATTAATTTTCAAGTATAAGAAACCTTTGGATCAACACGTCAGAAAATACCAGGTGAAATGGTATTTTCATTCAATGAAAGAAAAATTTAACTACAAGCTTAGGAACTTTTTAAAAAATGAAATAAGCAGCAGAAAAGCTAATTAAGACTTTGATTTTAGAAAGTTATAAATAGGTTAAGGAACCGGATAAATTTGAAATAATATTTTGAAATTAATTTTAATAATCCTATTTGTGAGAAAGTTAACTTGCTTTAAATGTAAAAGAGATAAACAATTTTAGAAACTGGACACTAGAGGGAACCAAAGGTTTTAATTTAAAGGAGAAGCCTCTATAAACCTCATTAACAGTTACAGAGTGATGCAAAATATTGTAACATTGAAAATACTGAAGGATAATTTTGAAAAACAGCCTCAGACCTTATAACAACAATCTTAATAGCAATGTTCACTTCTATGGATAGATTTCTATGGATAGAGGTTGAGAGCTATGCTGGAGGAATCTTCTTCTTTTGGCTGTTCCTGTTAGGGGGTCGCTACAGCAAATCATGTTTCCATCTATGCCGGAGAGCTATGCTGGAGGAATACCAGAAAGGTATACCGGAAGAGTCACCCAAACCAGACAAGTTTCAACTGAGGAGCCAGACTAAGAGTATCTATAACCCATTAATCCTCATGAAAGAACAAAAAAAGAATCCCATACCAGCTTGGTTGCTGCCTGTAGAAACGAAGACTAGGGCAGTTGCTGTCTCTGGGCAGCTGTTGAAAAGTGAGTTACAGGGTTGGAAAAAGACCCAGTGACTACTTTACAAAACACTTACCTAGAAAATTTTATGAAGAGAGTCTCAAAGATGGGATGCCCAATGATAGGATAACAGGAATCTTAGTTGCTGAAACAGCCAGTCGCAAAAACAAATGTCTGCATTGTACTGAAATACATTGGATTGCCACATGGAAGGTCAGAGGAATGTGTTGGAGGGCCCTGCATATCTCCTGAACAGCAAAAGTTACTAACAAGCAAGTACTGGAGCACATAACACCATACATATCACTAGAAGGCAAAGATCATGAAACTGCGTCTCTCTTACTTTGGCTGTGTCATGCGGGGAATTCACTGGATAAAGCAATTATGTTTGGGAAGAGTTAGCAGTAAAAGGCTGACAAAGAACATAGTGGATGGACACTATCAAAGCTGACACTAGACAGCATAGAAAAACTCAAAAGAAATAGTGAAAGATTGGAAAATGTGGAGAGACCTGGCCCAAACAATCCCTGAGATAGGGGGTTAACTGAATGGATAATGTCATCATTGGTAGACTGGATCCAAAAGATTCTTTGGAATAAATGACAGAAGAGGAAGAAGAGTTTTATCTGATAAAATAGAGTCAGTCACAACAGTGAAAATCCCAGGTTACAACAAGGAATATAAATGACAGACTACAAGTTTGATAGAATGTAATAAGGAGTTGGATTCCCAAGACGGAAGGGAGTAAGAGGCAACTAAGATTATATGTTATTTTTGAGAGAAAGAGGGTAAATACAGCCTTTCCCTTATAATTTGAGATGCATATCATAGAGTATATTTTAGATGCATATAAGAGTCCTCAGTCTGGTGAGATTTTGCTTATAGATGTGAAACAATAAAGAACTCAACTTGGAAGAATCATCACATCTAATTAATTCTTGGTTTGGGATCTGAGGACAAGAATGAGATGGAAAAGGTAGTTCAGTGGTCATATAAAATAAATCAGCTTTAAAAAATCAAACAGGAATTATAAATAATAAACCAAGACAGTGACCTGGATAATGCTTTTATGGTGTATTTACAAAAGAGGTTTGTTAAATCCTGGATGAATATAGTGACAAGGAGGAAAAGAGAATGAAACCAACTTCTCTGACATTGAAATCAACTTCTATGAATGGATTTAAAATTAAGATTGTTAGAAAAAAAAGGAAGGAATAAAAAGTTGGTTTATTTGCTCAAGGTTTAAATAAATATTGGTATTTCTAACAACCCTTAATGGAATTTTACTGACACCAGGACTGAAATGATGATGCCTTATGGATTTGTTTATAGATAGAGATGGGTATGGGATGAAGAGATTATTGGTTGTAAAGTAGGAGAAAAATTACTAAAATTGTTTATACCTTGTTTCCCTGAAAATAAGACCCAAAGCCCTAGCATCATTTTTCAGGATGCTTGTAATATAAGTCCTACCCCCAAAATAAGCCCCGGTTAAGATTGTCAGCCAGACGGGCACATTTAGTACCGTATTTCCCCAAAATAAGAGCTAACAGGAAAATAAGCTATAATGTGTCTTTTGGAGCAAAAATTAATATAAGACCTGGTCTTATTTATGGGGAAACATGGTACTTTTTATGATGAGGATTGAAAGTCAATTCTTTATATATATTTTTTCTCTTCACTATATTCTTTCTGTTTTCTATTTTTCCCTTTGCACTTTTTATACTTTCTACTCTTTTTCCTCTTTTTTTTAGTTTTTATTCGTTTTTACTATTGCATTAGAAAATTTAATAAAAATTATTTTAAAAAACTAAACATGTAGGTAACATCTGCTACTAATTTTTTACTGTTTTTATATTGGGCTTCTATCCATGTAAGCCATCTGGAGTCATTAAGACTGAGTTTGGTGGCCATATAAATTTTCTTAAATAAATAAATGAATTATTTCTCCAAGGTGAAAGAATGGACACACATAACCACACCCAAACATTGCTTGTAACATGGAAGAGATTAAAGATACCTTCTACGGCTACAGTTGGTAAAAGAGCATAAATAATTATCACAGAGAAGGAAATATAATTAATATCATCTTAATTAGAATTTCAGTAAATGAAAGTTGCTATAACTCATTTAAAAGTATCAAAGTAACAGAAATCTAAGATCTCCCTCTTGTGGACATTTACAAATACATTAATATTTCATAAAAATGGACTAAGAATGCTTGCATAGACATTCAAACGTTATATTTCCATAATTCAGATTGTTAATTCCTATTTAAAATGCATTTCACAATATAGAAAAGCCACATTTTTTTAAAAAAAGTACATAAAATATTTACCTGTGATGTCTGCCATTTTCTGTCGCTTACAGCAAAGTTCATTGTTAAGTTTGGTGGTAGCTTTTCGTTTCCTAACACCTAAAGCACACAAGGCAACAAAACAGGGAATTGTAGTGTACAGTCTTTCAAGCTTCTAAACATATGTACCATCCCAAGACTCTTAAGTGCAACTTTCCTTTGTTCTTAATCTCAAGTAAACCCCCCCCACACACACACATACTATAAACCAGCTTCAAAGTTAGTTTCCAAAGCAGCAGTTTCAGGCAATGAGAACTGCAACTAAAGGGACTGAAAATCAGCCAATATCTGAAGAAATGTAAGTGCTACCTATTCAGCAGGAACACTACCAAAGTTAGGGATGGGGAACCCTGAGTGATGGTGGGCTTCAACCAGTCCAATCAGCATGTCGGCATCAAAAGAAAAGGATGGTCTTTTAAGTTCTCTGAAATTAAAGCAGAGATTCTAGCTGTATAAGCCAGGATGATACTAAAGCATACAACAACCCTTGGGACTGTAACCCATGGACATATCTGCTAGAGACATAGAGAGCGCTCTCAGGTTTAAAAGCATAGAAACATCAGCTTCCGGAGAAGATACTTGGGTGCAATGGTCTATTTGTAGTGGGTTGTTCCTTTTAAATAGAGTGTGTCATCCTTGTAGTTGATGGATATTGTATGTATAAAGGCCTCTGCCTTTGAACGTGGGTTAAAACGATACTATAAAAAAGATATGTCTTTGTAAAAATTGCTGTTGATTATGTTTTAGTCCCCAATATGGTTTTCCGTCCAGTTTTTTCCTACACCTTCATACTGGGTCTTAATTATTTCATTTGTCTGTCTTCTACACTTTTAATAAAACATTAAGGAGACTGCAGATGGCAATGGAATATATTTTGTCTTAGATAGAACACAAGCTTAGAAAGGCATTATTATGTTGTGCTTCAGCAGTAATAGATGGCCACAATTTTTCCAGATGTTTATAATTGGAAAGACACATGAATGCTCCCTTTGAGAAGTCACAGAAAAGTGAATGTAAATATATGCTGTACAAAACAGATTTTAAGCAGATCTGTTTCAAACACTTACAATTAAGAGATTTCTCCAGCTCATTGTCATTCTGGTTATGTAGAGTCCAATCAGCTATCCAATGCAAAACAAAAAAAACAAAAACAAAATTAAAGCATGTGGTAAAGTAATTTGCAATACTAATTAAAGGATGACACAACTAAAGAATGATATAAACAATATAGGTCAAATGGACATTTACAGTACAAGTAAGTTTATTTTAAAGCTTTTAAAAATATATAGGCCAAATCTTCAATGAATTTCATAAAGCAGAAATTAATCAAGTAAATATATATATATATAATTACTGTTTTAACTAGGTATTTGTGAGTAGTAGGAAACTCAACATATATATATGTTATACGTATATATACGGGAAAAGACCCGAATAGACC
>JANHFJ010003351.1:9351-19986 GCA_032468195.1 Cerberus rynchops
ATAAAGTTGTACTAAACATGGAGAAAGTGAAATGAGGCGGAGAGCTCTGTGTGTGGCACTTTTACCCAAATTCACATTTGTTTAAATTACTAATTGAACATTTGTAGAAAAATAACAATGTATAACATTGATGATCATGTTGTCCATTCACTCATGTCCAATTCTTGGCAATTCTGTGGAATCTCTGCATATCTTCCGATCTTGTGTAATATCAAATGTGAAAGTATTCATGAGTTGGAGATTGTATTTGGATATCAAAGACCTATAGATAACAAGACAGATTTTATTTGTTAAGTGTATTTCTCTCCCTGACTCCCTTGTTAAAGATTTAGCTTTTTCAAATTATATAATTCTTAGGAATGAACTACAATATTTAGGATACACTGGGATTAAAAACTGAAATAATTACTTTGTCATTTTCACCTGCCTTTTATATGTAGCAAGGAAATGATAACGTACAACTACTATGCTGTGGCAATTATGAAGTTGTTAGTAAGATCATCTGTTCTAAATGAATTTTTTTCAATGCATTCAGTAGAGATTTTAGTGACACTGAAAAGTTAATGAAACTAGTTTCTGTTGTCAAGTAGCTTTAGGATGTCCCATGAATACAGAAACCACCTTAAGCATTTTTCTTTTGCTTTCAAATCTTGATCTTAAAATGAAGCAAAACAAGGACAGCATGTTGTAGCTTGTTGGAATAAAACTTGCCCACCAATGTAAAATGAGAACATTAATATTTCATGTGGGAACATGACTTGCCTTTAAACTGACAAGATCATTGCAATTTGAAAACAACATAGAAATCCAACAAGCCCCAGCAAAATTCTATTTTTAATAAACTGTGTTAAACTTAAAAAATAGCTTACTAAAATGCTTTTGCTACTTGAATGTTATGTTAAAACATTTAATTAATGAACCATACCCAAGCTTTGTTATATCTTAATTTGCTATTTCCACTTGGATTATCTTTGTATTCATTGTTCATTATTTATTCAAATTGGGATTAGTTTTTAAAATATTTTAATCTTGTCACTGTCATCTCAAATGAAGGAAGGAAGGCTTCCTTCCTCCCTCCCTCCCTCCTTTAGCTATGTCAAGATTTACAAAAGGAAATTTAAACTTCTGAGAAAGGCATGGTGAACTGAAGATAGTTCTGCAAAAGTAGAATCAATAACCATAGTAAAGACCAAGGAACTGGTGAACAAACCAGTTCCTTGAATGTCTCTGGATAAGGAGAAAAGTAGAGATTACTCTCATGTGCTCTGGACAGCTACTCCTCAGAAAGAAACTGCAGGGCAGCATGGGAGATAACAGGATCAGTAATTTTGCTTGCAACCTTGGCAGAGTCTTTTAAAGGACACTCAGTTCACAAATCTCACTTTCTAATCACTTTTGTAAATAGGTTATTAACTATTCTAAAGCTATTAGAGGTTTTGGAATATTTGATTGAATTAAAGATTAAGACTGTTAGTAGTAAAAGCAAGTAATATAAAGTTGGTCTTTTTGGTCAAAGTTAAAATAACCCATTCTGTTGTAATGTTCAGGTAGCCTTTCATGGGGGTTTTCTGACATCAAGATTGAAATTATATTTTATGATCTTATAGAATAAGGTTTATGATGAAGAGACATTTCTTTAACCTTATGAAAGTAAAGAGTTATCAAATCTGTGTATGTGTATTGAAATAAACATTGGAAGTCACTTCTTTATATATTTTTCTTTTTTTATTTATTTGTCCTTTTATTCATTATTTCAGTTCTGTTATGTTTCTCTAAATTTAGTTTGTATTAGTTTTTACTATTCTAATTAATTTTTTAATAAAAGTTATATTTGGAAAAAATATAATTTTGCAGATTTTATAGATTTACAGAATAAAATATGATGCTATGTTGCTGTATGAACACTATTTTCTATCCATCTATTGTAGAATGTAAAATATAAAATAACTCTGGATATTTAATATTTGAACTCTAAGTCCCAAGTTCTAAAAGATAATTGTTATACCAAGAATATAAAAAGTTCCATTCCTCCATTAAAAGCTACTGTTTTTAGAGCAAGTTTTTCATAAAATGAATGAATAAAGTGAAGCATTCCGTCTTTCCACATAATAGTTCCTTCAATAAAGAATATCATCAAAGAACGCAGTAATATCAATACACTTGAAAGAAGGTAAATAAGTAAGAATCACCTTGAAAATTCATTTAGAATAGTCCTCTATTTTATAAAGAACAAATATTATGGACTTTATACAGTTGCTAAGTCCATGGTAACGTTGAAAACCCAATGAATATTTTGGAACAAAAACTTTTTTAAAAGGCAGAAAAGTGATTATGGCCAATCTAGTACTTTAGTTTATTTTTTTCTTGGCTCTGTCAGTCTAGCTATGCATCTTCCCCAAAAACATGTTGCTTGTTTTCCTGTCAGTATTACTGGCGACAGTCAGTCTGACCTGGAAGTGAGCCGAATACAGTTGCTGTCTTCTTTAAAACCCGGAAGTATTAGTAATTCAGTTCTCTCTCTCAGCCAACTATATTTATCTAGGATATGATGCATTTGTTTCATGTGATTGTATTGCTAGGAGATAATTTAGGGCATATGTAACAGTGCTGCAGTGCTGCAGCTAATTAAGTTATTATATAATGATTAGGGAAATATTACATGATGCAACTCTTCTTTGTAGAAAGGAACAGGTATGCTGAATTCAGAGAAATGCTACTGGATATGCAGAAACATGCTATATCTTTTTTTGTATCTGAATATTTTTTTGATTACTGTATTAATGTGTTTTTTTTAAAACCCTCTTTGTTGGCAATAATATAAGGCTTCTCAGATGCTGTTAGATTGCAAGCTGCTCATAGTTGCCATTGATCATGGTAGAAATTAAAATTTAAAGAATCAGGAACACAGAACACTCTGTTTAACTTAGTATTATAAATGTGGAGATACCTGTTGTTGAAAACTCCTAATGGAGAAAGATCCAAACTCAAAGTAAGGAGAAATTTCCTGACTATGAGAACTAAGCAGTGAAACCTAATTCTTGGAATTGTGACTATTCCACAATTTGGGCAGTCATTTGTCTGGGATAGTCTGATTATTGCTGTCCTGGGCAGTGGTGGAATTCAATTTTTTTTTACTACTGGTTCTGTGGGCATGGCTTGGTGGGTGTGGCTGGAAGGGGTCATGTGACTGGTTGGGCAGTTTCTGTAAGTAGAGCAATAAAGATTAGTCTAGAAACAACACCAGAATGTTTTTTTTCCCTGCCTTTCTTACAGGATTAACCCTGTAAAGTACAAAAAAAAACAAAAGGAGAGTTCTTCTGTTTCTCTGAACCGCTTAGAAAATTTACTACTGGTTCTAGCGAACCTGCTAGAACCTGCTGAATTTCATCTCTGGTCCTGGGCAAGAGGATTAGACCATAAGCCCTCTAAGATTGCTTCCAATTCTGTGATTCTATCACTCTGACCACCATAAAATTATGAAGAGCTATTTTGTACTTTAACATTGCTTTCTGTAGGAAGGAACCATAATCATAATAATTCACAAATTAACTGGTTTATTTTATGGAACTGTACACAAAGTAATCATTTTATTTATACAGCTGTCTTGTATATTTTAATGTGTTTATGTGTTTTCTGTATACTGGCATTCCTATGAGTCACTATCATATATGCTACCTTGCCCTATTGCCTCTAATATTCTGGTTCAAGATTTTAGAATTTTGTGGTTTGTCACTTTTCTTTAACTTTTTAATGCCAAGATGTCACACTTCGTAGAACTGTCTAGCCACATTTTCAATATTCCCCTGAACCCTTTTCAACTATTTTTTTTCGGTTTCACTTTTTTGCTTTACTTTGTCATACATCCTAACTGTTGTGGGTGTCCTTTCTTTTTCTATTTTATTGTTCAGCATGTAATCACAATAATCCAGGGATTGTTTTAGAGTCTAGAAAACATAAATTATAGATTTTATTGTCATTACCAAATATTTTCCTCATTGTGAAATTAATTAGTATTTTTTATTTTTTATTGGTACTTTATATATCTAAGATAATATGAGTGGATGGAACATGGAAATGTATAAAAAGCACAGCCAATTTTTGTGTGTTTGAGCAAGGAAATAACTTTCTGTTATTATCTTTAAAAGGTTATGAACATGTTCCGTTAAGATTACAGTTCAAGTTAATGTCTTTAGAATATTCTCCAAATTCTCACAGCAAAACAACTTGGAGAAATTTATATTATAAAATATAGGCTGTTCCTAAATTTGTCAATTTTGACAGAAAAATTACTTACGCTAGGATTTTGAGCTTCTCTGAAACCTACCTTTCCATCCAGCTAACCTCTCTTCCTTTCCTCCTCACTCTGGAATGGACAGGCTATATTACAATTCACATCCAGAGGACACAAGATTAGATGGCAAAGCTAGGTTAAAGGAGTGAAATGAACGTAACAAAGTTCTTCACATAGGAAGGAGAAATCAAATGTTCATGATTAGAATCAAGGATTCCTGTTTGATATAAGCCAAAAACAACTAGGGATATACCAGACTAAATTTGAGTCAGTGATGTGTCTACAAAAATATTTAAACAAATTTTAAGGTACATCAAAATAATTATGGTTCCTTGTACAGTCAGCTAGATGTTTAGACTGGATTTGGCATTTTTATCTACCTATCGAGTCATCCCCAAGGACCTAGAATAGACAGGTTAATTTCATGGTATTAAAGCTATTACTGCAGGATGTAAGCTGTCTCAAGTAAAGCTACCTTTTGTAATTGATTGACTTTGTCAATGCCAATGGTTTTTAAATGATGCTTCAGATGTTTTGGGACTGTACCATTACTATTGATACTATATTTGTTTTCTTTGTCCACAGGTTTTTCTTTTAATTTACAGGTCTTAATATTTTTTTCAATTCTTTTTTAATCCACAATTTTGGGGTTTTTTTCCCCATCAATTATTGTTAAGTCTGGAGTGTTATGTGGCAGGTGCTTGTATGTTCGAATTCGAAAACCGCAGAGTACTTTAGCGTCTTCATTTTTACCACTTTATGATGACACTGCACTTTTTTTGGCCCGTTTTTGAGGCTTTTTCGGCCCATTTTTCGCCTTTTTTGACCCGTTTCCTGGGTTTTTTTGGCCTGTTTTTTCTAAAAAAGCCCCAAAAATGGGCCAAAAAAGCCTGGAAAATGGCCAAAAAGGGCCCCAAAAATGGTCCAAAAAAGTTCTGGAAAAGGGAAAAAATGGCCCAAAAACGGGGCGTGCAGAGGTCAAAAAATGGCTGGTGGGTGGGCGGGGCTTCAGCAACATTTTCTGTATAAGACACACAGATATTTTCACCCGCTTTTTGGGTGGGGTTAGGTGCATGGGGGTAAGTATGTTTTGTACACTGAAAAATATGGTAGGTATTTGTAGTGATCACGCAAACTCTTGATGTTATTTTCATAGGGCATTTTGATTCCTTCGGTTTTTATTATTTTTCCCTTTGATGGTGAGGGTATCACATTTGTCTACTCCAAACTCCATTGCAATACCTTGTGGCTGTATAGATGGACAATGTTGAGCAGCAATTCTATTTCAGACAGTGTTGTTCCATACAACTTCAGATTGTTTATGTAAAAGAGGTAGGATAGTTTAGCAGATATTTTTGATGTTTGATAGTAATGCAACAGTAGTGATGATAGTGAATCTTCTTAATATATTCCTTTTTTATATTAACCTTTTTCAGTCTATTATCATTGACCCGCAACTGTGTACTTGCCATAGTGCCATTGAATATTGCACAAAGCTTCTGATATTTTTACTGACAACTATTATTTCTAGGCATTTGGATTTCAAATCATATGACAGGGAGTCAAATGCATTTTTATAATCAAACCAAACTACATTTAGGTTGGTGTTCCCTCTTGCAATTTTCCAAAATTATCTTGTGAATTAGAAGCTTCCTATGCTGTTTAGCCAGTTTTCTTTCTGCTCAGACCTTGTTTTCTACTAGACCCTGTTGGACAGCATCAGCTATCACAACATTTAACCATTTGAAAGTTATTGGTAAACAGATAATTAGTCTATAAGCATCTGGTGCTGCCCCTTTTTTTGGATTTCTGTGTAAAATAATTCATGCAAGATTATGAGGCAAGCAATCTCAAACCAAAAACAAGATGGAAACCGTCCTTTCTTACCAAGAGGAGTGGTTTGAAGCCTGTTACACATTGCAGATAAAAAGAAAAGACAAAATTATTTAGACTTTGATTTCATTGTAAACTGATTTTGATACATAATTATCTCTGGAATTCCTTCCTAACAGCTAAATGTGAACATTAGAGTTTCTTTTTAATGTATATACTGTGTCTGGTTTTGTTGAACTCTATGACCCAAATAATTTTTCCAACAATATAATTGTATAATCTGCTATTGTAGCTTAAGCTTTAGCTATTTTTAGTGGTGTATTATGCATTGTACATAGTTATAAATGACACCTTTGGAAAATAAGGATGTTTATACCTTTAAACCATTGTTTTAAGCCTAAAAGTGGGTTTTTACATTTCATAGTCTTAACTTTCCTTTATAAGCTCTATTACACATGTTACATGTGAAGATAGGAAGCAGATTCCCTTATTTGGTAAATGGGCTTTAAGACTCCATTAAGAATACCCCCAAAACCCGAAGAATACATTCTTAAAATAATACATTTGAGTGTCAGTGGTATGTATTTAACAGTTGTTAATTGTATTTACAAAGTAGAACTTGTTCTCTGTACTTCGTATAATCAGCATAATATTTAAAACAGAGCCAAATACATTGCCAGACTTCTGTGGCTTCCAGGCACCTGAGAATTCTTGTTGCTTAGTATGTAAGAATGGGAGAGGTGACCAAAGTTTTTAACTGTATAAGAAAAAAAGCAACTAAGGAAAAAAAGGAATTTTTTAAACTTGGAAAACAGATGTAATATGGTGTGTGTCTTCCGTGTTTGTATATTCCATTTTAGAAATCTTTTAATTATTTTTGTCTAAAAATTGATTCTAGGAATGAAAATGATGGTAGAAAGAGGATATCATTATAACTGATTACAACCAAACTTAGTTCATATTAGCATTTTGTTCCGAAAACACTAACCAGGTTCTCAGAAGTGTGCTTTCACTAAATTTTGGGTATCATGGTTCATAACTTTTAATAGTTGTATCATCTGTAATTTTATTGTATTTGGAGTCAAGAAAAACCTTTATTCCCCTTATAAGATTTTTTTAAAAATTTATAGCTCTATTCAATGGATATGCTTGGGTAGATGCTAAACTCTGTATACAGTATTGATAGATCCCTTACACTGTATACAATAAGATAAACAGATTATAGTTGTCCTGAATTTCTCAACATGTAGTTCATTGTTATCGTTCTCTATACCAGAGAGAGATTCATTGTGTCTTTCCATAGGCATGAAAAAAAAAGACAGAGACAAATCATTATATTTCTTTAGTGTGGCTATTCTACTGTTGTATATGTAATCACTTCTTTTTTTAAAAAAAGGATTAAAAATTGGTTTCATGAAGGATTGAATTTCAGTGACAAAATTGTAAATGTTTTGCAAAAGACTTTCTTTCAGTGCAGTCTTCCTCTACCTACTAAAGGAATGGGGTTGGGTCTTGCTGAGCCAATAGCATGAAAGTACTGCAGGTTATTAGAACCGTTTGTTTTTCTTCTGTGAAATTGCAGAAGGCATGATGCCAGATGAGAAGCATTAAAATTATTATAATTCTTTTTGAAGTTTTACCTTGAAACTTAAATTATGCTATAATGTTAATTAGCTCAGGGCTTTTTAATGATACGTGTCCATAAAATCATATGTGTTTTGCTATATGTGATAATGGTATTATTTAAGGTTAGAAATTTTGATTCTGATTTCCTTGATTTTTAGACTTAAGCTAATGTACAAAAATATATAGCCCGTTTTTTATAAAGCACTATAGTTACAATTCAAATTCTCAAATGTACCTATGGTGATACAGATTCATTTTTCACTATATAAGTTGAGCAATACTCAACTTACATAGTTTTATACATTAAAATATTTGTCTGGAATTTTGGATAAATCAGTGAAATGTTTATTTTGTGGATGAATTTTTTTCATTAAAGATAAACTTCTCTGTAAAAAAGACATCATGATGAGGTGATCCAGTTTTGATAATATTTGAACATACACTTTAAAAAGTATTTAATAATAAATATCTTTTCAGTGTAGTGCATTTTTATTCAGGGTCTAGTACATTTGCTATTAATATGCTTTGCTCTTTTAAATTCATAGGTAGTTATGCTAAATCTACCAACTCCTTTTTCGCTGGTAGCTATTTTTTTGCTGATAGCTTTGGAAGGATATTGCCAATTTTTTAAAAAAATACCAATACAAGAACTGAATGCTACTGCTGAATGCTATTTTTCATTAGTAACCTAATGCCCTCATTCTAAAAAAGTGGCTGCATCTCTTGTCTACCTTTTAGGATACTGGCCATAGAGATCTGTTTTACTTTGGTGAGTAATTCTTCACATACCTCTTAAAGGCTCAACACTTTTTTTTTGCTTTGGGTGTTCATATGACTCACCACATTAATCCACACCCATTCTCTCTTCCCCTCGCAATAGAGTTGATGCCTATGCAAAGGCAGACAAATGTTGACATCCTTCCAAAGCTACCAGCAAAACATTCTGAACTGTGTTAACCTCAGTACATCAAAATAGAAGTTTAAATCCAAAGGTGGTTAACTTGCACAAATGCATTCAAGACATGAGTTTTAGGTTTCATGTGCCAAACGGTTTCTATGTCACTGAATTTATGAATTCTAATAATGTTTCAGAGCCTTACAGAGGCAGAATTCTTTAAATTACACAAGCATAATTTTATTAATTCAAAGAACTTGAACAATAATGTTCCATTGTAAAATTTGTTCTGTTTTGAGGTAAAGTTTGATTCCAATGAATAATATAAGAATTCAGTATCTAAATTAGGCAGGGAGAGAAAGCTCAGAAAAACGCAGTAAGGAACAACATATAGGTAGTCCTTGATTTACAAACATTCATTTAGTCACTGTTAAAAGTTATAACGGCACTGAAAAAAATGACTTATGACCGGTATTCTACACTTATGTTGCAGCATCCCTGTGTCATGTGATCAAAATTTAGTTGTTTGGCAATATGAGTTTGGCAAACTCATATTTATGACGATTACAATGTCCCAGGATTATATGATTCATTTTGCGACCTTCCAACAAGCATTAGAGAAGTCGGATTCACTTAACAATCATGTTACTAACTTAATAAAATCAGTGATTCATTTAACAACTCTGGCAAGAAAGGTTGTAAAATGGGACAAAACTCACTTAACAAATGTCTTGCTTAGCAACAGAAATGTTGGGCTCAATTGTGGTCATAAGTCGAGGACTACCTGTAGACCACAGTTTAAAATTTCCTTTTAAGATTTCTTTTCTGTTGTGTGGTCATAACATATCTTGTGTTTTTGCTTTTGCTGATCTAGATTCTATGTCCATACTGTATGTATAAACATTTACTTTCCTGGTTTAATTAAAACAGTTTTGCAATTTAGCATTGTTCTCAGAAATTATTTTTTAAACTATTATCAATATTGGATATAATATTTTGTGATAACACAGTTTTCAATGGGTAATAAATGGTCATTTGTTATTCTCATCCATGTAAAGTTTTAATAATCATCAAAGGTGAAAATAAGTGTTCACCAAACATTGCTAAGATTTTTACATCAAATGTACATTTCAACAAAATGCCTTGGCAAGAATAGAAATCTAGAACACAATCTTCATTACGCTTTTATTTTAGCACCCTGTTACATTAATTTCACCAAGTTCCATTTGAATGTTACTTTTCAGACTCTCAAGAAGAAATTGGAGCTCTGAATAATAAAATATTGTTTTCACACATTTTGATTCTTTCAAATCACTTTTCAAATTCCGATAGTAATGTCTGGTATTTGAAACATACTTGCTCAAATTACAAGTGCCAAATGACTTTTGGTAATTTTTACATGAGGGAAAATGTCAGATCTCAATTTTATTTGCCTTTTCCAAATACCAAATGCTTAAATGTTGCAACCTGATTTTGACCCAGGAGTTTTAAATTTAACTTATATAAATGCCCTTCAGTATCTGTTGTACAATGAAAGCCAAATCCCGAAACCAGGATTTGGTTCATATTAGTAACTTCTGGTAACATAACTTTCATAGCTAAAACCTTTTTGATTTCATGTGTAGTTGCCAAAATTCCTAGAAGACTTTATGATTTCTGTATAATATAATAAACCTTGCTCATTTTCAGTTTCAAAGAGTAATGAAGAAAACTATCATTGATTCAATGGAGGGTATAAAATCCACTTTTTTCTTATCAAACTTCAGCACGTTTCATTTTCACTACTTTTAAGCACCATATTTCCTGATGTTTTATGAAAGGAACATGTTGAAATTTACTATTGAGAGCATTTTTTTTCTGGCTTGGCCATTACTACCTATCCAATAGTTTTAAATCCCTTTGTCTTCTCTGTCTCTTTCCTTTCCTTTCCTTTCCTTTCCTTTCCTTTCCTTTCCTTTCCTTTCCTTTCCTTTCCTTTCCTTCCCTTCCC
>JANHFJ010003352.1:0-12313 GCA_032468195.1 Cerberus rynchops
AAAACAAATTAAAATTAACTAATTTAGGTGGCCGATCAAATTAAAAACCTGATGTAAAAGATTAGAAATTTAAAAATTTAAAACAGTTAGAAAATTACAAATTTAAAAAAACTGATTTAAAAACTAATTTTAAACCACCAACCAATAGTACTTAGGCCAGACCGGCCTGTTGGAACAAATAGGTTTTTAATGTGTGCTGGAAGGTCCATAGGTCCGTGATGGTCCAGATCTCTGGGGGCAATTTGTTCCAAAGGGAGGGTGCCCCCACAGAGAAGGCTCGAACACTTGGGGCTGCCAGATGACACCGTCCAGATAATGGAACCCCAAGGAGGCCCACCCTGTGGAAACGCACAGGTCGGCGGGAGGCTGATGGTGGCAACAGGCAGCCCCGTAAGTACCCGGGTCCCAGGATATATTTAGGATATATTTTTCCATATTACGCTTTCCCATATTATTAAAAGAGCCATGGCACAGTGGTTAGAATGCAGCATTGCAAGCTAGCACTGCCCACAGCCAGGAGTTTGATCCTGAGTGGCTCAAAGTTGACTCAGCCTTCCATCCTTCTGGGGTTGGTAAAATGAGGAGCCAGATTGTTGGGCAATATGCTGACATTTGTAAATCACTTAGAGAGGATTGTAAATAGCAATAACACTTAGACTTACTGTATATATCAGTTCACAGTGCTTTAAAGCCCTGTCTAAGCAGTTTACAGAAACAGCATATTTCCCCCAACAAACTGGGTCCTCATTTTACCAACTTTGGAAGGATGGAAAGCTGAGTCAACTTTGAGCCAGTCAGGATCGAACTCGTGGCAGTGAGCAGTGAGGATGCAGTATTGCATTCTAACTACTGCGCCACCATGGCTCTAAAGCACTATGAAGTGGTTTATAATCTAAGTACTATTGCTATTGCTTTCCAGTGGTTCTGCTCTTACCTTTTTGGATGTACTATTAGGGAAAAAAACAATGGGAGACCTTTGTTTAGCTCCTAAGGAACTGGAGGCGAGAATGTCTTGCAATGTTGTTGTTTATTATCTATATTAATCCATTAGGAAGAATTATGAGCAGATGTGAAACTGGTTCCTCCGATAATGTTCAGCTGCACTGCTTTCCTGTTAGCTAATGTTTGGAATCTCCAAAAGAAGAGGACTGGATATGAAGGGACAAGCTGAAGATTAATAAATCAAAGGTGTAGGTGATTACCTTAAGAAACAGATTTGCAGTTTGGGGATCTTCCTTGATTTAGCGCTGTTAGTAGAATAAAAGCAAAAAGATGGGAGTTTTTAATCAGTTCTGTCTAAATAACTACTTGCGTGTTTACTCGGAGGAGAGTCTCCAGGTTCCAGTGATACAAGCACAGTGTTGGATTACTGCATGTAGTCTTTGTGGGGCAGCCCTTGAGGATGGTCTGGAAATCACACTGATTTAGCAGTCAGTGAGGGGTGAATGGCACTTCTATGAACTGCCATACCAACCCCCAAATTAATTGCCAGTTGCTTTCTGAGCCAAATTCAGTTTGCTCCCATCTTAAGCCCCAATTATTCATAGGACTGCCTGCTCGTTTAAACCTTGCTTGCATTTATTGTAGAACCTTTTGCAGGTTCTACCACAAATATGCATAACATCAGCAGCAATAAATGATGGGATATGTAGTATGGTAAAATACTACTGGAGTAGACACTGGCCCCTTTCTTATTATAATTTAAGATCTTAAAACTGAACTTTTCAGCTAAGGCATTTTACTGTTTTACACTTTAGTGTTTTAGAGATTTTAGTGTTTGACATTAATGTTCTTCTAAGCTATAAAATGGACAGCATTAAATGTATGTATGAATAAATGGATTCTTAAATCATTTTAATCAGATATGTCTAAAATATGTCAATCATTGACAAGCAGGCAAACAATAGTCATCAGTATATGTACTAGATATGTATTGTTTTTGAAACATGGAAACAATAGTCATGTCATGGTATAGTATAGTATAAGAATTGACTTCACCAGATATAAAAGAATGGAGATGGTTATATTGTCTGCTTCCCTCTAAAAATATTAAATACAGTAGAAGATGTTTCCCATATAATAGATATTTTAAAATTCTATACAATTTACCAAAGACAGAGGGCTTTTTTCTAGTTGTATTTCTTCAGCAAATCATGCAACAATAAGCAATCTTTTTAAAAATAACACTCTTGGGTCATGGATCAAAATTAACAAATTCACAAGATTATAAAAGTAGATTCAATTAGAATATGAGCACATTATCTTGTAGCAGTAGGAAATAGAATAGAGCTATCAAAAGAAAACATCAAACAGTGCAATTAGAGTTTTTGAAAAGTGCTTAACAATTAATACAATACCTGTAATGTGCAATCCAGTTATATAGGACTAAGGGAAGCCTCTAATAGGATAGATAACTATTGTAGAAGAAATTGATGAGCAAATGAAGTATCCCATAAAATTTCTCAGTTCATTAGAGAACATAATGCCTCTTCTTTACCAATCCAATAACATAAGAGATTTCAAACCTGATGTGACACTGTCTTGACTCCTCTTATTCCTTTCTGACTGATGAACAAGATGATTAGCAGAGACATCTTGCAAAAATGTTAATACATTGTCCTGAAAGTTATTAAAAAGACTAATATGACTTAGAAATAAATAGATAATAGATAGAAGTAGATGATGATGATGATGAGGATGACGATGTGCCATCAAGTTGAATTTCTTTATTTTTGTAGAGTCCTCAGGCCAAAGGTATAACAGGCACTTAACAGATTTATCTCTTTAGTTTGTGTGTGTGTGCATATGTGTGTACATATATTTCAATATACATTATACATTATATATATAATGTTCTAATATTTCTTGTAGTGTCTGTGTTTGTTTTCTGACTAGCCCTACCTCAAAGGGCTGCAATGTGGCTTCAAAAGTCTCAGAAATTTAAATCGCAAATAATCAAATCATGGCATTTTAAAGGTTATGGGGGGAGGAAGAAGTGTTGGTAATTAAAGATCTCAGCTTCCCCCCCCAAAAAAGCACCTTTTGTTCACTTTGATGAAGTCATTAAAAATATTGCTTTCACCAACATAGTCCACATTTATAATAATATAGGAAAGAAAAGAAATGAAAATCAGGATTTCATTTGTCAGCCAAGTTACCTACTACAGTTGTAGAGCAGGGTCACTGAACTATTTTTTACAACATCCATTTCTTGATGGGTATATTAGGTTTCCATAGGATGCTGATGCTTGCACTCCAAAAGTAGGATGGCTCTGTGATAAATTTTATTTCTATTTTAATGTTATATATAGTTTTAGATTTTACTTTATTTTAAAAAATATTGGCTGGAATTGGGGTAACAGTAACATTCTCTATTGCCACAAATAACCAGCAGTATATTTCTTCATCAGTAGAAGGCCTGCAGCTCTGAGACTTCTTTTGTATCGTAGTTTCCTCTGTTGTCTAAGAAAAAACACAACAGCTTAAAAAAGAACTCAAGAAAAGAGTAAGTAGAAGAAGAAAGTTATCGGAACAGATGAGACCCCAAGCTTATTTGTTTTTGAAGCTGGGAGTGGGGAGAATTAAGAAGAAAAATGAGTGCCTTCAGCCTTAGGACTAATCAGATAGTGAGATGTCTAAAATCTTTGCAAGACGTAGAGAAACAATTTTACTTATTAACCCTCTTCCTAAAACAGAGTGAAAAAAATACATGCATGTGCTTCAAATATTTCAGCTCCATTCATTCTGGATGATTTTGAGAATTATAAAACAGGTGGAGAATATTAATTACAGTCCTCATTATGTATCTATGGCTAAAGAACAAAGAGGCTGCCTCCCTTAGGATACTGTATATATTGCCATTATTTTAAAATAAGGCATATTTTATTGGCCTGCAAAAAACTATTTTAGGGATTTTATGAAAATAAGGCTGAATAATTTTTAATAATGTTGTTCACAATCAAAAACTCAAAGCATGGTCTGTGGTTTTCTAAAATAAATCCATATAAACTGCTATCGCTTTACATTTCAATTACATGCTAAAAAGCTTGCCATTTTTTCTACATTCTGTTTCAAAGGAGCCCTCTGCTGGACGGCTTTGCTTGATAAATGATACTCAAATGTGTACAAGCATCAGGCCTGTATTGTATGTAAGAATGAATATACTGTATAGCCAAAGTTTCTTCTAAATGCTAAAACCCCACTATCATTAAACAGCTAAGAATGTATCACACAAATACATTACCAGTGTCCAATTGAATAATATCTATGTGTCTGGCCAAATGCTGATTTTTTTTTAAGCTAATTCATTTAATAAAGTTAGCAGTGTTTGTAAGAATAATAATTATGGGCAAGCCAGTATATATGATGGAATTCTTCATTCCTTTATATTTTATGAATTCTATTACTTGGTACTGCATTTATAGATTTCAGGTATTTTATTAATTTTGGTATATGAGGTTTTATAAAATGCAGGTAAAAGTATATGTGTTTGTCATGATGCTCATAAAAACCAAGACTTCTACAATGTATAGAATGCAAATCAGACTTCTTTTGTTGTATCCGTGATTATGGTAAAAATACATTAAAACTCAATGAACTAATGTTAATGAATTAATGTTAAAACTATTTTTATCTGCAACCATGTTTGTTTGTAACTGGATATTCTCGTCTATGCCAACAATATTTGGCGGGGGTATATTGATGGGGAGACACCATCTGTAAGTGAAGAAGCAGTGACTTCCCTGGTGTATGGACAAAGGGAAGTAGTGACAGTGTTGCGAGCACTTTCATCTACATGACTCAGTGTTGAGTAGAAGACAGTTCCACACTGTTAACAGATTTACTAAAATGCATAATTTTTATTTGTATGTGTGTTGTATTCATGAATACCTACAATAATGTTTAAAGTGAAGATTTCAGAGTTTTACAGTTTGAAAAATGAATACATATTGGATCTGCAGCCATTTACAAACACATTTCAGAGAAACACCTTGACAGCAATTTGGTTTGTGTCTTGCTGGTTATGCCTGTTGATATTAAACATGGTTGGTTGTATCTGCTTTTGTCTGAAAAGAACTTTCATCTTTTCTACAAAATAAGAATATTAATTTTAATTGTTCCCAAATAATTAATGCCTTTAAAATTTGAAGATGTCCATTCTGACATATTCCCACTGAAATGGAAAGAAATGAATTGGTTCCCAGGTGTTGTTGCAGCAGAAAAAAAGAGAGAGGCTTTCTAGAAGCCAGCAGATGAGAATGACATCATGTAATACCTGCAGTACCAGTCAGGGTGCATGAGCACAGCAGCTGGTACTCCATCATGTTTACAGAAAGAAGGACAAAGAATTAAAAGTTATTGATTTATATGCTGTTGTACAGTACCCTGAACCTCAAGTGAAAGGGTTTGATTTTTAGTCCCACTCTCTTCCTTTTTTATTCTAGATTGCTTCATTGGGAATCTGACTGAGAATGTAACTGACCCAACCAGAAGATTCAATGCTATCATTTAATTATTTCATTGCACTCTAATCTAATAGTTTTTTTCAGGATAAGTGTATAAGTAGATAAGTTTTTTTCAGAATAGTATACTGACAAGACAATGTCTGTGTCATATTGCCAAGGGAACTCTAAAGTTTCGGAAATCATCTCAGGGTTGTTCTGATAGGAACAGAGGCCCTGTTGAAAAGATTTTCAATATGTCAGTTTCATTGTTTTTACTGCTGTAAATTATAATATGGAAAATGGGTAAGAGGTATGCAGGTCTAGGGTTAAGTGGACCTTACAGGTATTTAGTAGCAATTCTAGAAAGGTGTTGGTATTAGTCCTAATCAAGGCATATGACTGTGGGCATTGCATACAATACGTAAAGTCATTTAAATAAATGACATATTAAGGAACTCTTACACTTAGACCTGCTTCCATGTGGTAAATGTTTATATCCATTTTAAAAACATAGAAGCTAGAGATTAATGCAATAGATTTTGCTGAGGAGAATTTGCCTTTTAAATTCTCATTAATGAACAATCATTAACTTATTTGCCTCTTCATATCAAAGAGGGGTACTTTTTGTTGTTATTTGTTCTCAGTTTGATAATTTTGATAGTCAATACTAAAGTAATTTTGAAAAATTAATATTTTTTCATAAAAATTGAGCTGTTTTGTCCCTTTCATGATCCATTCCTCAAATGTCCTATCTTGAGTTTCCAGAAGTAAACCATTTCGTGTGTGTTTGGTCTAGTGTTAAAGTACCAGGCTAGAAAATAAGATACTATGAGTTCAATTCCAGCCTTAGCCATGAAAGACAGCTGGGTGACCTTGGGCCACTCAGACTCTCTTAGCCCAACTCACCTCACAGGGTTATTTTTGTGGGGAAAATAGGAGGAAGAAGGAACATTAGATATGTTTACTGCTTTGAGTTGTTTATAAAAATAATAATGGCAGGATATAAAATAAAATAAATTATTCAAGGTAATAGATTCTTCATTGTTTTCTCATCATAGACATATTAAAAGCTTACAGCTCACATTTTATTGTACCCATATTTAAACAGTATAGATCTTGACATACCATTTTGTACTATATGAAAATTAAAGAATTCATATATTGCTTCCTCTGCAGCTATATAGTATTTGATTCTGCTGAGATGGGAGAAAATAGGGTGCATTAGTAGCAAATCAATGGGATAGTCTGTGATTTTTATTCTTACCCTCATTTCTCTGCAGTGATCCTTCACCAACATAAATTCAGGAAAGGGATAATAGGCCACAGATACTAGCTTTGGGGGCTCACAGAAAACTTTTGCTTATTAACTCTGCTATTCTACCATTTCTTTATTTTTCTCAGGTTTATTTTGTTCTATCTGAAATATCAGAACATTAAAATAAAATGGCAGGCAAGCTTTACAAGCTAGATTTTTTTTCATCTCTTTGTAAGCAGTTATATATAATTTTCTGAGCTTTCATTTAAACATTTAAAAATGGCACTTGTGATGAAATGTAACTGGAAAATTGCAGTCATATAAAACAAATTGATTATGGAAAACAAATGACAAGATGAAGCTAAAATTTTACTGGATGGGTGATCACAGATTGAATTAAAAAGAAAAGAAGAAAAGGATTTGGTAGAAAGATGTTAAACCTTCAGAGGGATATTGGATAGAGATAACTCAGATTAAAATATAAAGATATAAATTAGTACTATACCTGCCTAAGCAAACCCTACTAGGGATGTGTGGATCAAACTATAGTCTGTGTCAAACTGTAGCTACAGGTTTTCATGCATTATTCAAAAATTCCTTTGTGTTGAAAAATCCACATCTGCCACATGCGGGTTTTTTTCTATTACATGGAATTTCGAACCAAACTTCATGTAAAAAATAATTTTAAAATGCAAGTCTCAATATGTCTCCATGTGTCTGTCTGTCTTTCTTATTAAGATACATATTTCTTGAACATACTTTTCAAATGCTAATGTTTGAGCAGGAAACAACAGAAACAAGCAGTCAGCAAGCTTCACTCAGTGCTGACTATTCCTATTGCCCCTTGAATCCAGTTTGGATTCCACAATTAACCATAATTTCCTATTTTATCCAGTATGGGAATGTGTCATTATAAAATTCTGGGTAAGTCATTATTGTGAATGTATGTTTGAACATAAGTATAGTTAATTGGACCATGACTTATTGTGTTGCCTTAAGAAAGGATGTTTAAATGTCATATGCATCTCAACTTATTTAACAGTGATGTGATCATGAAAACTGGATTATGTTTAAATAAGCAGTAAAACTACAAGTAGAAATAGAAAATTGGAAATTTAAATAACACAGGATTGGTTGGAAAAAAAGATGTAGAACAATTGTAGGTATAGCTTACTAACAACTGTAAGTAAGTCTTAAAAAGAAGACTGATGAAATCCACATTCCCCACATGCAGTTTTTCCTAGTACATGGAATCTTGGACAATTTTTGTAGAATTTTAGGGAGAAGGAGAAGCGCAATGTACAGTTAACTATTCATGTATGGAACCAGTCAAATTAAACTAGGACAACCTGAAAACTCTCAATTTGAGAGTGAAGAGATTGTACTTTCAGATTACAACAGAAGGTAAAAGATTGCACATTTAAGGCAGTGGTGGGATTCAAATAATTTACCAACCGGTTCTCTGCCCTAGTGACTAGCTGAACCAGTAGTTCTCCGAACTGCTTAGAAAGTTAACAACTGGTACTAGTGAATAGGCACGAACTGGTTAAACCCTACCTCTGATTTAAGATGAGTCCAGGATCAGGAAGCAAATATTTTCAGATGTTTTCAGATATGAGACATTTGACAGAATCATCTCTGGCTTTCTTTTTTGATTATTTAAAGCATTTCATTCTGCTCATTTCCGCATATAGCAGAAATTAATGAAGGAAAGCACTTGTTTTTCTTGGTTAATCTCTAATGTCTATATACATTTTTAAAATATAGCTGGAAATTGTCTAACAAGGAAGCAACAGCAGCCTATATAAAAACTGGCCAAGCCTGTTGTCATGATGATTTGTAATGGTTTCTATATACAAGAAGTATAGTTACAGTCTTGTCTAACACTGACCTTCCTATTTCACTTGACTGAATTTGTAAAGATCTACATGGAGGTGTTTTAGTATTTCATTGCTTCAGCTTGACATAAACTAATGATGTAGCCTACTAAACATGGTGACATGATTAAACTGTGATGTTAATTAGTGGTTTCTGCAAGATACTTGATCCCTTCCCCCTCCTCACTGGTTTTTTTCCTTGTGTTTGTTAGGCATGTATTAAACTTCAGGCGACAGAATTGGATGTTCTCTTCATAGCATCTATTAATACTGTTAAGGACTGGTGAAGAAATTACAGTTTGGGCATTTTTTTTCTGTCTTGGGTTGTCCAAAAATGGAAATTTGTCTGAAAAGAATATGAGGGTTTTCACAAGTAATTATGATCTACAATGATATGTAGATGCTATATATTAATTAACCTGTTTCAATCATATATATTTTATTCAGAGAGGTTTTGGTGGGAGGAATTTTTGGAAGGGTTTAGGAAGGTTAAATCTGTGAGACATGGCTTCCATCTGGAATGCATTAGCTCCAAAGATTTATTAGCCAGAGTGTCTCTGCATAATGTTCCATGGAAAGTAAAGCCCTGCATCTAATTTCCAGCATGATGTCTATATGAGGAGTGATCTTTGAAATATCATAGGTGACAATCAAGTTTCTTATTTTTAAAAAAAAATAGTAAATGTGCTGGAATTTTATGCCAACAATTTAAAATCCCTCATGAGAACTGCAAAAGTAGGTAGTCTTATTTGTTGACAAATGATAAAACAGTAGTAATAGCAACATGCATGACATTTTAAAATAAGATTGAGCCTTTGAGCAGAAATACACTCGGGAAAATCACTAGGCATTCTATATTTGCTTAACTGAGTGCAACAAGGTAATATTAAAAGTATTTCGTTTCTGATGCTGTGCTATTCTGTTTATATTATCAGAATTGGAAGGCAATGGGTAGTAAAGATGATACTTTACAGGTACATCCTTAGTGTCCTCCTCACTTTAAAGTGAGGAGGTTCTAGGTCAACACTGATTGACATAGTGCCCCAATAGGGATCCTGTATGTTAGGATTGCCAATCCCACAATTCCTAGCAATATTGGCCAAACATCCTAATGCATGGGGAGTTGAAGTCCTAACACATTTAGCATTTCATAAATTGACAGAATTTGAGCCTTACAGCTGTAGCAAGTCTACATCACAAGTATTATAAATTTTGTAACAATGGCTTTCATAAATAAAACCAAAAACTTCTATAACAGAGATGCCTAACCTTGGCAACTTTAAGACTTGTGAATTTCAACTCTCAGAATTACCCACCAGCATGCTGTTGAGATTCACAAGTCTTAAAGCTGCTGAAGTTGGATATTCTTGTTCTATAAGGCTAAAGAAAATTATAAAATACTTGGAGTTCTGGCTTCATAACATACAAATACATGAGGCAGCATCATGTTTATGAAATAGAATAAAATAATTTGAGCTACTAGTGATCTTACTACTAATTTGATAATACATTCATGAGCAGCGTACATGAACAGTGAAATTTCTTCAGTTGTGCAATAGGGCAGTCCTGCTTCCATAGCCAAGAAATAGAAGGCAATTTCACTGCTGTGATAGATATCCTAAATAACCGAGAATCCCACCACTTCAAAATCTGTGAGAGAAGGCGTAACTTACAATTCTGTTTTAAGACCACATGCCCTGAGCCCAGACATTTAGGGACACTATTACTATTTTCTCAGGTAGGTAAAAAGTATCTTCAAGGCATTTACAATGCAGCATCTGGTTAACTCTTCAATTTTAATGTTTTCTTTTGAATTTCTAAGGTTCTTTAAAGACCTTCCTTCCTTCCATTAATATATTACTTTTTTGCTCCAGAAGAGGGCCTGCATTATAAAAACGGATTTTTTTTAATATCATAAGCAGGAGAATTTTTATAGGCAGGATAATTTTACTTTCTACAGCCTTCCAATTTGCCTGTTGATTATTAACAGATAAGCATAGTTTAGCAGCCAGAGAACTGGCACATTGTCTGGATAAGTTTCTGAGTTTCATTAAAAAGGAAATAAAACTAAATAACTTGAGCTATGGGATTGTTGAACATGTATAAGTGTATCTGAATTGCAACTTAATGCAACACATACCATTCATTAAGTGCCAATATCAATTATCTAGTGGAATGAATAGAGACAATCCATTTATTTCTAGGAAACAAATAAATGCACACACACACATTCAGTTATTTATAATATGGAGATTTCCAAAAAGAAAAACAATTAAAGTATTACTTTTGAAGGTGGGAAAGGAAATTATTATTTATTTTTCCTTTATGGTTTGTTGCAAAAAGCCAAGGGTAATGTTTCAAATGGATGTAGGTAAGATTCAGCTAAGAGTTTTGGCTTAGAAAGCTAGAAGTTTACTATTACAATGGGAGAGCTTGAAGAATTTTAATGCAAGCTTCTCAAGTTTCTCATCACCAATCCAGTAGATATACAATGAAGCTTGATTACATTAAGCATGGAAACAGGTTTAGTATTTATGATTTCTTGGTTAAAAATTTATGCTTGCATTGGTCATCCAAATCTTTAGCTTTCCTTCTTCAGGCAAAGTAAAATGGAAATGAAAATGAATCAAAATACAATAGAACTTTGCTTTCTACAACCTAAGATTCAATAGCTTATTTCATTCACTGACCATTGTAAATCAGTATGTATTTAGTATACAGTACTTCATATACTAAATACTGTAACTTCTAAAAGTCCAGCTGTTTCAAAGTTATCTTCATTGAGAATAAACAGAACATAATTATTATGATCATACTTTTTTAAAAATGAAAATAAAAACACACAATAGCAGGTATCATAAAAACCAGCATTGAAATAGCCAAGAGACAGATTCCATCTCCCAAGCTATATTGTGCCCAGGCTCAGGCACATAACCAAGGCCTTATGAAAGGCCAGAATGGGAGCTAACCAGATTTCCAGAGAGATAATATACAAAAATATCAACACTCCTATAGATCAGTAATATTTTCATCTTTTGGTTACTTGAAAAATGTCCCTATTTCAATCATATCAATTGCTAGACAACTAGGTGATAAAGAAATTCAATATATTTTATGTATTTAGTTGGGGTAGTCCCCCTCTCTTACATGATAAATACAGAGGTGCAGAACTAGAAAACTGATCCAGGTGGCAACAGAAACAGGCATATGTCATTCTTTTGGATTAGGTGATAATAAGTAAAGTATTCATCTACAATAATCCACATGTAATAATTCATTAGTTGACTTTGCATGATAAGGACCACCCATGCACTCTCTAAAGAGACCTACAAAAGGAAAAGGGAATATTTCCACTTCCTAGATGATTATCAATATGCCATCTGTCTAACAGAGAGAGCCTAATCACAATAACAAGAGGTGTAGTCATCGTGCTGTCTAACAATCTCTGCTCCAACAGCATGATTATGTAAGTGCATTTGTAATTACTTCTGAGGAATGTAGGTCTTAAAGTAAAATATTGCTTAAAATTAGGGCCTAAAGTTCTAATCCTATATGTGTGTGTGTGTGTGTGTGTGTGCATGTGTACACACACACACACACACACATACATACATACACACACACACACACACAACCATGAAACTAACTGCTCAAAATACATACATAAAATTGCAGCTTTAGGTAGAATTGCCCTTGCTTGAAATATTTTGGGGACTTAGAAAACCATTATTGACAAA
>JANHFJ010003352.1:13309-26811 GCA_032468195.1 Cerberus rynchops
TATGTATGGTCTAAAGTCCAACAGTTTTCCTAAAATTTTTACTTCCATTGACTATGGTGTCATTCTTGAAATTTGGGAGGCTAGGTTTCAGAAGCGCTATGTTGCTGTTTATTTTATCTGTGCTGTTGGATTGTATTCATTAAGGCTTTGGAAAGCATTCAGAAATACCTCTTTTTGAATAATTAAAACAACAGTGTCATTTCTCCATGTTAAAATAACAGTGTCATCTCTCTGTACACGATGTTTGTATGGCACTATGACCATTAGCCTTTGATAACTCATAGCATTCCATTTTGTCATCAGTATGAATGCAGTTATTGACAGAAAAAAGTATAGTATAATGAGGATGTTCACTTTTCTTTTCTACGTCACCTAATTCCAAGTACCCAGCTAATATACTTAAATTAGATTTGATAATGAACAAGAAGAAAATAGACAAGCTAAGCTTAAACTCAAATGAAACAGAAAGAACCCTGACATAAGAATTGGGATACTGCATATTGGGAGAATGCATCAGATATGTGAAATGATTATGCAATTAGCTCTTACAATAGGCAGCATGTGGAAATGCCTATTGAAGATAAAGTCCCTGACTGATCATTGACTAAAATGTTTCAGCTTTTACATCTCTGGATAAGAATTCTATGATAAATTTAAAGTATGATAATGTAGAAACTTACAAAGTATCATATTGAAATACCTTTTAATATTAATCTCTTAACACTGTAATATTTATTCAACATAGTGTGACATGTTTAAACCATTAAGCAAAAATGGTTTATAAGTTGATGCTTTGGAGACTGGAAAGACTTTTTAATGATATATTTTTTAAGTTTCTAGATATTCTGAAACTGATTTTTTTTTAATTGACAACAGCATTGGAGCTCCCTCAAAGAAATAAAAGACTCATTAGATAAAAGTTGCTGAATGGTATAAATAGCTTTTTAAAACCAGCCAAGAAAAAAAACAGTTTGATTGATCAGATGGGATTTTTTAAAGAAAACTACTAATCGGTGTCAGATTAAAACCATTTCTACAGTCAGTTGTCAGATTGTAAAGTGTTATTTTCATTATCATTCATTTAATTGTCAATAATAATTAACCTTTGAAATCAAAAGGTGGTATAAGAAACATGAAACATGCAATAATTTAAACTAATCATCCGCATGAAAAGTAAGTAATTTTTAATAGCAGCTTTTACTACTATTTTGTTCATTTTCCACAGGATTATAAGAAATATATTTGTATTGCATACTTGCTTGCTATGTTAACAATCATCATCATCATCTTAGCCATTTTCTATCCAGTGCAGAATGAAGATCTCAGGGTTCCACACAACATCAGCAACACAATCAGAACTCCAAAGAGACGAAAGTCCTTAGAATAAGATTTTATTGGAGACATTGTATTGGCACAGCTAGAGAAATCCTGAATCTGAAATTCCCTGGCTTTTTCCACCCAAGTAAAGTGAAAGTTCCTCCCTGCTAATTATCACATGTCAGCTTGTCACCAACCTGTTCAAGGAAAGTTCCAAACTCCTCTTCAGACCAGCCCCCACTAGGTGCTAACTGCCTAGTGAAGATTCTCATGAGAAATATTTAGCAGGAATGCAAAATAGATAAAAACCTCCAAGTTGGTTTATCAAACTGTCACTCCCTCAACTCTTCAATCTTGCTAGATTTGTGTCAAAACTAAAAAGGACTATTGTATTAATTGCAAAAACACAAACTAATAAATTCCTAGCATATATAATTTTCCTTTTAGGCTTGACAGAAGCCTCTTCCTCATGTTTGCAACCAATAAGTTCCTGAGCTTTCTTTTGCCGAGTGCGCCTGCAATATTTGCTTTTGTTTTCGATCCATCTTGTTTTAGGTTTCTTTCATGTTAACAATACAATTCAGAATTCACCGGTGCTTAACTTTCAAGGAAGCAGGCATAGTGTTGCTATAAAAAAGTTCCTCCATAAATGTGCCTATATTTTAAACAATTGGAAGGGTTGCCTAATTGATTGATTGATCAAGTTGGGTTTTTTTTTTTATTCCTAGTAACCACATAGGTTTTCTCCATGAAAATCAGGTCTTCCAATTGCATCCATTGCCACAGTAACCAGCCCTTGTTACTGCTCATCTTCCTATTCTGTATCCTTCCATCTCTCCCTGCCATCTCTTTGCACTATGTCTCTGAAGTAGGATAATTTGACCCTTGTCATTTCTGCATGAAAACTCTGGGCTGAAAACTCTGGGCTGAATTCTTCAATGATCCATAGTATTGTCAGGAGTCTTCTCCAACACTAAAGTTCAAAAGTGTCACTATTCTATCAAGGATGACAAAAAGAAATGATCAGCAAAAAAGCAACTATATAACAAGAACCTAAAGTCTTTCAATTTAGAAATGAATTGGTGGGGGATGATTGGTTTACACAGAATATTTAATGCATTTAAAATGGGGTAATGTTTTCCTAATTTCCCTCCTAAAGTACATTTTAGGTATTTAAGTAATGGATATATAATAAAAATACTTTAAGATTGCAAACTTTGATGTTTACATGTTATAACACAAACATCAGATTAATAATCCAGCAACCTTGGTTTTCATTATCAACACAAGTAAACATGCTGTATTATTTGCACAAATGTATATTTGCTTGTATTTAGGCCAAATAATTGGAAGTGGCCTTTACCAGCAGTGACAAAGAAACATGAAGATCACATTTAATCCATACTCATTGCAATTCACCTTATGGTGGCCTGCTTCATAGCAGAATATATATATCATTTCCACTGTTATCCTTCATGCTTTTAAAGAGTAATATCTTTCCTCAGTGACTGTTTGTCAATTTCAGTGATCTAGATTTGATTTCCTGAATTAACTAGCTAATTAAGTCAAGAACTATCATTAGAATAAGAAGTGAAAGCAAACAACTAATTATCACTCCAAACTTTTGAAACTATGATGCCCAAAATACTTTTTCAGATTATTTTTATTTGTTTATTCAGCATTTGATAATAATGCATCTGTGTCTTGCTCCAGAAATATTGTTTGCAACTGTTAGACAACCCCCCCCCCCCCAAATCTTCTAGAGTTCATCAAGATAAGCAGTGCGGCCTTTGCTTTTCTTTCTTCTGAGCTTTTGAATAAGCAGGTAATCTTTCTTACAATTTCAGATTTATGAAAATGTATTTCCATTTTAGTTGGGAATTATCACACCTGTCCATTCCAAAACTAACACTGAGAAAAGAGGCATATCTCTCTGGGGCAATTTTTTCCCCTCAGGTAGGCATGAACAATACTAAATTGAACGCTATTGTCATGTCAGGCAAAGTTCAAAAATTAAAAAGGGAATATCTGAGTCTGAAGGAATGAAAGGAAAGGAAATTTTAGTGATGTGAATAAGGTATTAAGGCCCAGGCCTGGATTAGGATCCTATTCTCAGGCTTTAGAATTACATTCAACCCTACAGGCTTGATACCTTTACTGCTGTCAGTCAATCACCAATCCCATTGGCACCATGCCTGCATAACAGAACTCTGCAGTCTTGGCCTTTCTTCCAGATACCGTACTTAGGCCAATTAATCCTGGAGAAGGCCAACTCAATAATAAAAGAGAGAATCTGGGACATTGATTGACAAAATGATATCACCAATGCCCCTGAATCCTTTTGCCAATTGTTAAATAGCCACAAGCCCTCTATTGCAGGGGCACCTAAACAACTTAATAATAAGTAAATATAGAAGGGCCTTATCTAGAGTCTGCTTTGATGCCCTCCCATCAGTCCTACTGGAGGGAAGATTTCATGGGGCCTCTTATTTACAGAAACTTTGTCCCTGTGACTGTAGGGAGGTAGAAACACTTGCTCATAAATTGCCCTTTATACAATGCTCCAAGGCATGCTTTGATTGCACCAGTCATCCTCAAAGACAAGAGCCATGCAGATACATTTTATGTTCATTATCTTTTAAGGGGTCACTAACCCTACACTTACACATCAGGTGGGCAATTTTTTTTACCAAGTGATACAACTGTGCAAAAATTTTAATTAGATGTTGATTTTGTTATACTGTTAAATATTTCCCTTCCCTAACAACTAATCATTATATTAAACCACTCCTTCTTTTACTGTATTTTGTGTGGGTGTAAGTAATTCAATTCCACTGTACACATGTTGTGCATTGATAATAAAGGATTGGATTGAAAATTTTTGTTACTATTCAATTACAAAGGCTGGTCAAAGACCATAATAAAGATATTTGATTTAATATGATTTAAGAATTTGAGAATGAGAATAAGAGAAAGTGGGAACATTTAGAAGGGAGAAAGAAGGAAACAATTCATACCTGCAAGTAACTATTGTGAAGAATTTCAGTCTAGGGTTTTAGAAATCAATTGCTGGGATTCATCCATCTGACCTGTGAATATTATTTACAGGGATTTTTTGTTTGTTTGTTTGGGTCAAGGGATAGTGGGATGATGATCAGAATGACAATGACGATGATGTCTCCATATTGGTGGAATTCTACCTCCTACAGAAGGACATAAAACTCCTAATTGTTGGACTTCCAGTATAAACTTATTGAGCATTTCTATTTTACCCAATTTTATTGAATTGTTGCTTGTGAACAGAAAGTTGTCTGTTACTGATTTTTTTTTGATTGTTTCAAATTGATTATAACTGGTATACTAGCATTTCTTCAAATTATGTGGTTTCTTAACTAATAGAAGAAAATATTTGTACGTCCGAATTAAACTGTGAGGTCCTTGGTGCTCTCTGAATTTAGTTGTTTTCTTGCAGTGTTTCATTATGAAACTTGGTAACAACATCAATGCGTAGTGCATTGTCCTCAGAAAGCACCAAAGACCCCATGACTTTTTAACTATTTAAACTAAAGGGGCTTTGACTTTTAACAAGTATTGCACTCACTGAACTGTGCTTGTGCAAAATGTTGTTTGTGTTTAAACTCAGATTTGTTTGAAACCTAGTGTATAGATTCCTTATATATTTTCAGATATTTGTGGAAGACAGAAGAATTGTAGCTTGCTTTTAAAATAAAGTGCCAAATTTATTCTGCCATATGCAGGTAGAGCTGAGAAAAACACCTGACTAATTGCAGATAGCTGAAGCAAACCTAGGACATTAATTCTGAGAGGGTTCTTTTAAAAAAAGGGTTTTTTTGTATCTGCTATTTGTATTGCTAACTTTACAGCCAAAATGTATGGACTTCCATCAGTCGGAATGCTAGCAATAGTTCATCACATTTCTGTTATCAGTGATAGTATCTAGCTACCTTCTCTTCTGTCAGCCTCTTCACTTGCCTATAATTTTTTCAAACTTCAGTATGTTCACTTGTGACTTTGGTCTTCACTTATGTATTTAAAACATCAGAGCTTTAGGTTCCTTACTAGTGCTTTCAGTGAGCTGCCTGTTTTTACTTTTTCCAGATTTAATATTAAATGATGTATTGTTCCAAGTTATACTCTTTCTTAGAATTGCAACCTGAAATGAATCAATACATATGGAGCTAATTGTATTAGATGGTTCCTATTTACCATTGTTTCTGGTGGTGTTATTTTATGCTATTTTTAACAAAGCCGATACAACCAGATGAAAAATCAAATCTTGTCATTCTGAGAGCAAACAACCATTAACCAGAGTACAATATGCTATAATATAAGGATTTTAGACATCTTTCTTCATGGAAGTTAACTCTAATTTCATCTTAAGTGATGGGTGGGAAGTCATTTCCAGTTCTTAGAAATGTTATGAATATTTGCTAGATCCAAGCATTCTTTGTATCATCTAGATCACCCCCAATATTCTGAATTAGATATCAAAATGTAAGGACATAATGTCCATTAATTTGTTGACCCCAAACTGTATATAGTAATAATAATAACCTTTTGTCGCAGTACACTATAACAATAAACACAAAAGAATTGGGTTGCTAATAACAACAGCAGGTGGCAGCACCTGGCCAAACTAGTCTGATCTCAGAAACTCAAGTCAGTTCAGCCCTAATTAATAATTGGATAAGAGACCACCTGCACAATTAACAGATTGAGAAGTTTTTAAAAAATTTCAAGAGACACTAGTGACAAACTACAGTATTTCTGTAACTTTGCCATGAAATTCATGTGAATGCAGCCCTCAGGAAACAATTTCAACTTGGGGATACCAATATGTTTTTGTTTTAAATGGCACAATGGAATACGGTAATAAACTGAAGCATTAACAGCAGGAAGCCCACTTAAAAACATGCCAAAATGCCCATTTTATGGGGCTTTTCCATGTCGTAAGTGCATAGAATATCAGTAAATCAGTAAATATCCCCTTTATATGAAATATAACCCAGATGTAGTTTAATTGCTTTATGTTATTTTAGTTTGATTTGCAGTCATATTATTTTGTTAGTGTCTATTTTTAACTTTGGATAACAATGCTTAAAAGAAATAGAATTGATTTAAATTACTATAGTACTATAAGTGCTATAACTTACGTATGTAACATCATGAAGAATTTATCAAAGTTTAAGACGAGTTTAGTAATTTAGGATATAGCTTGCTATATTTTTTTCCTAGGCTTTCATAAAAAGTTAGCTGGTATCTTATAGAAGCACTGTGAAATCCTGTTTCTAGACAGGGTTAGAGTGATCCACTGGATTCATTCCACGTTTGTTTATATAAGATGCTCAGATTTTCTGCAGAACAGCATTTGGCTTAGTTCCTTTTGACATATTATACATACTCTGTTTTTCAGTAGTAAATTTGTTCAACAGGCTCCTGTTCCCTGAAACCTCATCTCAACTTAAGACAGAAGTGATTTTTCTTGTTGTTCAATTGAAGTTTTTTTTTTCTTTTGAGTTAAGCAGAAATCCACTTAAATGTTAGCATTTTTAAAATGACACAAATAAACAAGGGAAACTTATTACAAAATGTTTTATTATTGTTACTATTGGGTAGCAGTAGTCCTTACCAAAATCCCAACATTCATATGATAGTATACATATCTCCCCTTTTGCTTTTTTTTCTCAAGTTTTCTCCTACATCACACATTTTCCTTTTTCCTTTCCAATACAGATATCCTTGTTTTTTGACCACAATTGAGCCCAATGTTTCTTTTGCTAAGTGAGACATTTGTTAAGCGAGTTTTGCACCTATTTTATGTCCTTTCTTGCAACAGTTGTTCAGTGAATCTGCCTTTCCCTTTGACTTTGCTCATCAGAAGGTTGCAAAAAGTGATCACATGAGCCCATGTAGTTTTGATCATGTGATCATGGGGATGTGGCAATGGTCCTAATTATGAAAAAATGGTCATAAGTCGCTTTTTTCAGTGCCATCGTAACTTTGAATGGTCACTAAGCGAACTGTTGTAAGTTGAGGACTACCTGCATATACCCATTCCTGAAAGCCATTGACCATATTTAAGTCTTCACTGGGCTAGATTCTTGGGAATCTTAATTTTGCAGTTTCAGAGTAAGTTATTATCTTGCAAGGTTCCATAGTTAAGAGGACAATTCCCTTTCCCCATTATTGTGTTGTGTAGCCAACACTGCTAGGTTCTACTGCAACAGAGGTTCTACTGCAACAGAGCTCTGTTTTGAGAACATTGCTTTTAGTTGGCTGAAGGAAGAGAAAGAAAAGACAGTTCACTTCTCCTTTTATTATTCAAGCATTTGAAACCTTGAAGCCTTTTGGTTTATAATGCTATGGCGCCACAAAATCTGCAGGTTTCAGCAAATGTCACTGAAGTGTCATCTCTGCATCACAGCAGTAGCTCATTTCTAAGCAATGACAGTGATGCTTACTTTGGATAAGGACTGGGATGGGTTTATTTCCAGATCTTAATTACATTAGGCACCGAGATGGGGAATAGCATTCTTTCTCTTGGGGAGTGGGGTGGGTAAGATAGCCTGCCCTCTTTGCATCCCTGTTTTATCCAAAGATAATAGGATTAAGTTATGCAGTGGGACTTCTGTGACTAAAGTGCCTTGCTGCCTTCAGCAGGGGTCTAATAAGGATAGATATAATTGGGTAAATAGTGAATAAGAATGAAGAAAAACAGCAGTAAAAGCAGAATGGTTCCTACTAAATAATGGCAAATTGGATTCCATCCAGTCTCTGCAGACTTGGATATAATATAGCATCTGATGCTGAATTGTGAGATTGAACAGCACTTTCCCTTGCCTAAATTTTCCCAGCTTGTCTTTGATGCTGGTAAAGAAGGACCATTTTAAGACTGTTTCAACTAGGGCTAAAAAAAGCGCACTGAATTAAATGCCTAAAGAGAAACTCAGTGGGAATCTTGCTTTTCCTGACCCTCATCTATTTGCAACATTTAGCATATTAACAGCTAAATATTTATATATTTTTTAGATCAGAGAGACCAGATTCATGGGATATCACTAAAGGAACAATTAATTAGTACTTTCACTGGCATAATTCCTACAGAATTTTACACAGGTAGGACAAGCCAGCTTGTAAATTGACAGATGGATGAATAGTTGATAGAGCGATAGACAAACAGAGAGACAGCAGTCACACAATCAGACAAGATTATTTTCACAAAATGTCTCCCACCTTAATCTTTGGTGCCTCTTTCATAAAAGAGAGGACCATGTCTGTTGCCTTCAAAATACAGATAGTCCTCGAATTACGACAACGATTGAGCCTAAAATTTCTGTTGATGAGTGAAACATTTGTTAAATGAGTTTTGCTCCACTTACAACCTTTCTTGTCACAGTTGTTAAGTGAATCACTGAAATTGATAAGTGAAGAACCTGGTTGTTAAATGAGTCCAGCTTCCTCATTGACTTTGCTTCTCAAAAAGTTGCAAAAGATGATCACATGACTGTGGGACACAGCAATGGACATAAGTATGAACCTGTTGCCAAGCATCTGAATGCTGATCACATGATCATGGGGATATTACAAATATTGTAACTATGAAAAATGGTCATAAGTCACTTTTTTCAGTGCCATTGTAACATTGAATAGTCACTAAATGAACTGTTGTAAATTGAGGACTACCTGTATGTGCAGTTCCTATTTCCAATCCTTCTTACCTGTTGACAGTCCTTCTGCAAATAAGTCATATAGATCTGTTTTCAATTTTCTGTAATGATGCAGCACCTTTGAGTGTATACATAACCATGCATTACTGTAATCCTGCATATAAACCTCTTCCACATAAGGGTAAATCCAATAGTAAATGTGCTGATGGAAAATAATGGAAAATAGGGGTCAAAAGACATTGCAAAGAAGTAGAAGGATCAACTGAATTTACTAGAGAGAGGTCAGAATAAGCAGTGTTTTTCAAAATAAAATAAAAATTCTACTGGAAAGAACTGAGAAATCTAAATTGGATTTCAAAGTAAAAGGACAATTAGTTGTATTTAATGTCATATTTCATTAACATGGAATTCCAGAAAATAGTTCAGCAGACAATAAGGTGTTTGTCAACAATATTTTCAGAAAACAGAAAGCAAACTAAGGATAGGGACTTAGATTCAGAAATAGCAGATTTCTTTCTCTTTATGTTGAATATTTTAATGGCTAAAGAAACATACAGCTAAAGGAAACTGCTAACAGATCATCTGGCCAAACACACTGTTTAATAAATTGCTTTGCGAATTTGGCATGAAAACTGAAAGCATCCTGTAGTTTGGCATACTAGCTTGCAAAGAAACAAATATTTGTTATTCTGCGTTTTACACTTCCTTTTTTAATTGTAGTGAAAAAGTATCATAGATTTATGTACCATTCGACTTTTGATAGTTTGTCATTTTAAGCCCTGAGTTTTGTTTTATATGGCAGCAGAGAAATAGGTCAGTTGCCACATTCTGAGCTCCAAGATACATTTCCCAATACTGGGATATAAAATGCTGGCTATTATAAGACTGGCTATTATAAGCTACTAGGGCAGTGGTGGTAAACTTTTTACATCATCAGGTGCCATCCTTAGTGCCAGAATGGCACGCCAAACCATCCCATGAGCCATGCGCAGCCCCGCTGGCTCTGCAGCCCGCCCCTGTAGCCAGTTCTTGTGTTCCATCGCGCACTAGCCAGCTATTTTTTGCTGTGTGGGAGCGTCAAAACCCGGAAGGGTAGCATCCCAGCATGGTGTGCATGCGCATGCAATGAACAGCTGGCTGGCACGCATGCACATATGGGAAACCAGACATTCAGCTCTCAGAGTACGCATGCATGATGGGACACTGCGCTTCTGGGTTTCGGCACTCCCATGTGGCAAAAGCTAGCTGGCTAATGTGTGATGGAGTGCAAGAACGGGCTAGGGGGCTGCGCGTGCTGGAGCACGAGAACAGGCTGCAAAACCAGCGGGGCTGTGCATGGCTCATGGGACGGTTTGGTGTGCTCTTCCGGCACACTTTCCATAGGTTCGTCACCACTGCACTAGGGTATGTCAAATTTTTCAACTTTCAATTTCCAAACATTAGGGGTATTCAAAAGTTGTGACATGCCTTGGGGGTTGTAAACATATTTTGGTAATTTTAATATAATTTAGATGTGCTTGGTAAGAAACTACATAAATATCATAACTTTTAAACATTTTATTTGTTTCATTATGACATCCTATCAAAGTGGTCTAGTCCTCATACTGACAAAGTTGTTGTGTTTGCCACAAAACTGCCAGACATTCTGGTCATTTGTGGATCTCTTGGTATATTCAATTTTTATTTTTATTTTTGAATATATCAAACTTGAATGCAATAAATGACTTTGAATTGTTGAAATTTGTTATACATATTGAAATATTGAACGCACTTGTTAACAACAACCAGTTACATTTTATAAGATACTTTTGCTGCAAAATATAGCCAAATACTGATGCATTAAATTAATGTTGTAATTTAAGGATCAAGATATAAGAAATTCAGAATACTTTTAAAAATAACAGTTACCTCTACAAGGAGAGAATGGCTATAAGAACTGTATGCCATTGAAAAATTAATATTATGAAAAGAATTACATATAAAATTGTATGCTGTAAAAATCATTTTTATGTCTTACCATTGTAAATGCATTTAGAAGATGCACTTCACTGCTTCATTTAGTAATTCGCAGTTCAAGTGTATTTTATTCCAAAATCTAAAGCATAGATATTTTCAATTTCATGTGCAGAAATTGTACTTTGAATTAGTTGGCTTTAGAATGGGATAAAATATTGGACTGTACAGTTACCTGCTGAATACTATACACTTGTTTTGTAATGCTGTTTTATAAGAAAAGAGATTGAAACCAAACATGTGCTTTCAATTCTAAACCTTGACATTGTCGATCTGTTTCCATTGATTTCTCTCATCTGGTGAAATCTAGTAGTGGCTGTATAGTTTGGAAATGATTAAAAAGTCGAGGATGGCAGTAAAAAAGCTTTAATTACATGTAGCGCTTGCAACAAATATTATAGAGTTCCCCTAGCCCATCCCCATAAGATTGGATGAAAATTTTAATTGGGTGTTCATAATTGACAGAAAACTTATCTTTGTACATGATCAAGTTAAAATAATTAGGGATTATAGATTATTACTCTAGCTTCTATTGAAGATCATGAGTTTCCCCATATTACTTTCACACAGGTAAAGATGTCTGTATATATTGCAGACGTTTTTCTTCTTTGGATTGTCAGAATGTTTGCATTTTACCTATTACATAAAAATGGTAATTCGATGTGAACATTTAATTCATGCACGTTAAAATTTAAAGCTGCCCTTTATCAAATGCCTTGATTATCCTCCCCCCAACATTTTTCTTACTTGTTTCCTATAATAATTTTTCTTCTAGGCTATTTAGCTCTGTTTAGTGACATTGTAAGTGGGATGTACTTCTTCACATCGCTGCTTTGTTAATGCCATTCATTAATCTAGAACCACCAGCTTGTTCAGGGATGGTTAAATATTTCATATTTTCATACAGTTTGGAAGGGAAAAGGATAGAGAAAAGGATGACAGCTTACTTTACAGCTTTTGAAACCAGAACTCATCAGCTGTCATGTCATTTTTAATCCGGATAAAATAGCAGAGGCTGCATCTGAACTTGCAGCCTAGGGATGTAGCAAGAGGATCACACAGAAAAATCATGGAACAGAGAGCTTTTCCATCCATTTCATATACACCATAAAGGCCATATAGTATGTGTTCATTTTTAACAGTTGTGTGGCATTTCATGAAATATGTTTCAGTGTCTGACTTCAGTTAAATTTGGATAGAGAAATTTGGTGAATCACTGTGCTACGCAGTCCTGGAAGAAGATGAATACGTGACAGCTTCAGAGCTATACCAGTGCTACTTCCCCCAGTTTAGTATTGTACATGGTGGATGAGAAATTACATGTAATGTAATTCAATACAACCAGAAGGCAAATTCAGAAGACTACATCATTGCATATTGTGATGATCATCCAAATGTGATTATCAACATTATAGTATCTTCCTCTGAATGATTATATGGGTATACAATATGTTTATTTTAAACTCAAAATTAAAAAGATGTTAAAATGACTTATTTTGATATAGAATTCTTCAAGACAGAGGTCAAATAATATATAATTTAATAGGCAGATTTGTTATTTTTTCAGATGCTCTTAACTGCTAAGATAAAAAGAAATACATTGCAATTTGTTTCTCCCACTGATTAAGAATTTTCTTGATTTAGCAATGCAAATTGTTGACAACAAAACAATTAAGTTTTCTATTAGAGATGGCTAAGCCATATCTAAATAAAAATTATCAAGATAAAAATTGAGGAGGAACAAATTGCACAGGTTTCATATACCGTAGTTTTTGGACAGAATGTTAATATGGTGTTTTACTGATTTTCTGTTGCTTGCAAGTCCATGAAAATCATAAATAAAATAAAAAACCAAACAAAGAAGTACTATGTCCCAAATGGTCTCTGGAAAAATTTGAAAGATGATCTGTGGGAGGGAGATCTAACTTCAAGTGGGAGACCATTCTATCTTTCATTCTTTCATTCAAGAAAAGTAGTGTTATAAATTATTGGCCCAGGTGATCTTCTAAAAGTAATTGACAATCCATTACTTTTTCCAGTATGGTTGTAACAATTAAAAAGTGAGGTGGTCTTGTAGATAGCTTGGCACCAAGCCATAAAGAATTTTATAGGTTAAAACCAGCACTTTAAACTGCACTCAGAAGCTCACTGTGTGCAAGGCTCATGATGTGTCATATTCGCCCAATAATGACTGCCAACAAGCATCTGTGAATTGTAGTAGCCTGGACCATGGGAGTCAAACTTGATCATGTCACATGACATCACATGATGTTTTGTGATGTTTTTGCCTTTGCAGGACTAGGGTGGGTGTGCCCTGCACATGATGCACCCAGCCCATAGGCCACCAGTTTGGCACCCCTGATCCAGAGGTGAAATTCAGCCTGTTCTATCTGGTTTGACCGTACCTGTAGTGCCCATTTTGCAGAGTTTGGAGAACTGGAAAATCACACCACTGACTGGCCCTGCCCCACCCCACCCCTCCCT
>JANHFJ010003352.1:57927-71092 GCA_032468195.1 Cerberus rynchops
TAGACAGTATTGAGGGAATTATTTGTTTAGCAGAGTAATGGAGCTTGGGAAAAAGCTGTTCTTGTGTCTAGTTGTTCTTGTATGCAGTGTCCTATAGCGTTGTTTTGAGAGTAGGAGTTGAAACAATTTATGAGCAGGATGTGACTGGTCCTTAAATATTTTTCCAGCCCTCTTTTTGACTCATGTAGTATACAGGTCCTCAATGGAAGGCAGGTTGGTAGTAATTGTTTTTTTCTGCAGTTTTGATTATCCTCTGCAGACTGTGCCTGTCTTGTTGGGTTGCAGAACCAACATAAACATAAAGAAAGACATTCTACAACCATAGTCTGAGTTTAGGAATGGGTTTAAGTTAACACACATGGCATTCACAGCAATTCCTTAACATATCCACACATTTGTACTGAAATCTGACATTTTATGTACCTGTTTTACATACATACAAAAATTCCATTTCATGCTTTTAAACAAGTATTAAAATTAGTTCAAATAGCTTTTTACAGCTTCAAACAGTGGAAACTCAGAGAGACATGTCAATCATAAAGATGATTCTGAGCCTTATCCACTCATTTCCCACAGCTTCAAGCTTTAAATGAGAAGCCCACTGAATTCACTAGTCATACATATCACAGTCAATTTTTAATCCCATGCACTTATACATAATATTATTATAGAAATTTTCAATGGAAACCATATCAAAATGATCAGGTCTAATCATCTAAATCTTCCCATGTTGATAGGCTTTTACTCTTTTCTTGCCTGCTAAACCTCAAGTGGGAAGAACATTAATCGATTTCTCCTTTCCCCTTAGTTTTTACTGATTTTACTGTCCTTTTAAGAATAGAGATCTAGAGATCAGTCTAATACTGCTGTATTCCTACCACATACCACACCAGCATATATTAACCATAACCTTAGTGAGCCCCACCTTCTATTTTACAATTGAATTCTCAACTTTCTTTTTCTCAAATATCCCATTTAGGGCAATACACAATACACAAATATCTAAATATTTTCCCTCTGTTATTTGGTTCTCCTTAAATACATTCCTGCCAAGTCCTTGTGCAGTTTTCAGTTAACTTTGTAGTATACAGACTTAGCCATTCTTCTCTCCATTGACTTAGTAATTCCCCAAGGGGAGAAGAAGGGGGAATAAAAGGTATTTTTTTATAGTTAATATTGTTCGTATTACGCACATTACATTGTTTATCACTTTTAACACTCTTAAAAGAGAAACTACATCAGGCCCAATATTTCACCACCCAGGACTTTTACTCCTTGCATTTTAAACAATCCACACTCACAGAAAAAGCTAAAAATACACAGTCAAAGAGGCCTCTTTTCCCATTGCATTGTGTCGCACAGACACCAATGGCACTCAGGCAAGGAGCTTTCCTATCAGACCACCCAGCGAGACTTCTTTACATACTATTTAAATATTTCCACTCAGCTGGGTCAGTACACTGGTTTCATGGTCATTCAGCTTGGGATCTTAACTCCTTGTTCAGGTCTCCATTGGTTTAATATTTTGGTAAAGAGCATTTCCTTGGAGCATGAAATTACTGTTCCAGCACTGAAATCAATGTGGTGCCTCCGGTAGCAGGTAATTTACCTTCCCCAGGAAATGATGTCATCATGCCCCTGTTCGGGTGCCAATATATCACTTGAAAAAAACTCAAGGGACAATTTCTGAACAAGCGAGCAATACTTATTATAAATGAAATTATAAAATCCTGTTGCAAGAGGGACCCTCCCCATTTGATTAAAAATAATGTATAAATAAAGTACTTATAAAAATAAGCAGGGGAGAGCACAGATATATTGGAGTACATGGTTTAAATACAGTAACAATACAAGTCCAAAGTCCCCTGGTTCCTCCCATCACTGCCCCTTAAACATTATTGGTTATATTGCTGTGTGCAAATACTACATCAGCAGTTGCCATGATTATTGTAATGTTGGGTGCACAATCTTTGCCAAACTACCTTGGAAAGTCCCAAACTATTATCTCTACTAGATATAACAATGACTGGCATATATTTTGCTTACTTGGCTTTTGTACACATATTAATAACAATACCGAATAATATGTTTTTTTCTCAGTTAATGTGTTCTTTCCTAGCTTCCCACAAATATCATCCTCAAAAGTTCCCCAAATTTGTTTAGTCTTCTTTGTGCCAAATCGAACTTGTTCCCAGAATCTTTCTGACTCACTTACTAAAATGAAATCCCAGATGGAGAAGTCGTTTAGAGGTGAAACCTCACAGTTCACTATATAAAAATGGTGTTACTTTGGTTCAGTCTTTTACAGGAATAAATCTTATTTCTCACTGTTATCTTTTACTGACACAACATTATTAAAAGGACAAAATGTTTACCTTTTCTGTTGTACTAAAAAAATGTTTCAAATAACACAGGAATATTATTATCATGCCTTCAGCACCAAGATGTGAAGTCAAAATAGATAATGGCATAAAGATTTAATAAATTAGTAGTTATAAAGTTGAGGAGAACTTTACAAAAGAGAAATGCAAGTAGGGGAAGGAATGGTTCAGTCAGTTTCCCACTAGTGTCAGTGACTAGTGTCAATGGCAAATATATTAATTTTCATGGACTAGGACTTTTATCCGGTGAATAAAATGTTTCTCTGTGTTTTCTACCTGCATTAATTGAATTCTTTCTGTTCTGAAGAGAATTATATTCCCTAAATCACCTGGCTTATGGTCTGAAAGTGCTGATTGGTCTGTTTCTATCATTTGAGGAACAGGATGAATTGATATTCAGGATGTCTAATTTCAGTCTTATTCTAATTCATCTACATGGAATAAAAAGTTTCACATGGAAATGTATGTAGGTAACTTCCTGCCTGAATTACAGTGGTTTGTTCATGGGAATGCTTTTAGAATTTTCAGGAAGTGTAGATTATTAGCTAAACCACAAACTTGGATGTGTTTAGCAACACAAAGATATGATATCAAGTTAATCATCTTCACACTGAAGAGCCTGGACTGTCTATTTAGATCCTATTCCCTTACAGTGATAAACATGTAATATTATCAAAATTGTATCCACTAACATTAATTTGCAAAAGGTTATCAATAACAATGCTTGTATTCCATATACCATAAGAATTGCTTTCATTTACATTTCCTGTTTTTGTATTAATCTTTTTGCAAGCTGTCCTTCCCAAGATGCCTTATAATTAGAAGGAAGTTAAAAGAAATAAAATATGTGGTGACATAAAACCTGAATGCAAGACACTTTTACTTAGTGCTGTATCTGTATAGTCTATGATATTTATCTTGCAGGTTAAAAGAAATCTAAAAAGCAAATAAAATAAAATGTTACCACAAAATAAGACAGTGCATTCCATAAGTTGTGTGCGTGAAAATGTATTTTTGCCAATCACCATTTCAACTTCACCTCTTGTGTCATCCACTTTCCTGGCCTCTCAGGAAAGAGGCAATTTGACTTTTGAGAACTGGATTATGTCATTAAGCAATGTTCACCTTTCCTAATCTACCCCCTCCCCTTGCCCTCTCCCAGTTTCTCTGTCTGATAACATATGAGTTCCCACAATAATTGTTTCAGGGTCTCCAAGCAGCAGCTTGAACTGATGGTCTTGCCCAACTTTTATATTTCCATTGGGAAAGGTGAGGGATGGGCAAAGCCTTAGAAGTCTGCTTCAGACTGCTTTCTATTCTATCTTGTCCCTCCCTTCTTTCAATTCCTCTTTCTTCCTAATATTTACCAAATGACAAAATGCATACCTGTCATGACATTTTAACATATTGCTTATTTCATTTCTATTTCTGCAAACAGCTTCCCAATTCTTAGGGTCATGGTTTTGAATTCATGTTATAGGGTTTTTTTTAATTTTCCTTGTATACTTGTTTCCTACCTTCCTCCACAGCAGATTGATATCTACTCTGTATTCTATATAATCTGCTCTCTCAAACATTTTTTTAAAATGTATTTCCCTTTTTGTCTATATTAAAATTCCCTTGTTCCATGTTAAGTCTGAGTAATTACCAAACAAATTGCAATTAAACTCCAGGACATGATCTCATGCCGATTTATCCCTTCCATTCCTTCTGTATTTAATACTTTTCAGATACTGAAAATACCAAATCTTTGTCCTTTTCTTATTTTGATACTTATCATTAATGGAAACATTCCAAAACAATCAGCCAAATACCTATCCTTTGTTCATTTATTGCCTTCTCTGAAGATAAATTGACTGTACTCAACTCTCTTCAGCATTTTTCTTCACCTAGATATTATTGCCTTCTGCAGCCACCCCAAGGTGACTGTTATCACTTAATTAAATCCTTGCACGCTGGGAAGAAAAAAACAACATTGTTCGTTTATAACCCCAAGGAGCTTTCTTTAAAAAAAAAAAAGGCAGCAAGCTTTCCTTCTGTTTTATTAACTTATTCCTGGCTACAAAAAGGCATACTTTGTTGATGAGCAAAAGGGTGCATTCGTGGGTTGTTTTTTTTAATCCAGGTAAACTTGTCTATTTCCTGTGAGACATATGAGCATTGGCTATGAAAAAAGAGAATCTCTTCAAATCCTGCAGTTCTAGGAAAGGTTTCTTTAAACATCAAGGTATGAAAAGGGACAGGAGAGTAGTACATAGGAAATGGGAAAATAAAATACAAGCCTAAAACTGGGACAAGGCAAAAAGTGAGGTGGGAAAACATATTGCAAGTGCCAAGGAAAATTGGCATTATGAACAGCTTTTTTGAGAAAGGAAGATATATCAGAGCTCTTTATGTTACTGTCTAGGGCAAACTCCTTTTATTAACCTCTTGGTTAATGTTCTCTCTCTGTCCATCGATTTCAGACTGAAAAAGACTGAGCTCTTGCTTTTCCCCTTTGTGTTTCACCTCTATGATGTTCAGTCTGGTACTGTCATATCCTTGAAAGCAATAAATGGAAGGAAGTGGAGGAAAACCATTCATTGTGGCAAGACTTATGCTCTGCTTTTATGTTGTTTTAAGCACAGCATTTGATATTACCAAGTTCACTTGACGCAGCATGTTTCCTTCCAGCATATGCACAATGATTCAGTTGACTTTCCATTCATTTCTACTCCATTAAACCTAGGTCTAGAAAATAGGTTTATCTATTCTAAACGTTTGGCTCAACAAACATATGTGTTTGTCCACAATGCAGAATCATTTTGCCACCTGCTGAGTTTTGCAATACAGTAAATGCTATTTAAGATTATAATACTTGGAAGAATAATTTCTGCTGGGGTATTACATATGTAAAATCACCGCAGTCCCGTGTTTGTGCATGGTGTATAATTAATGTTTTGAAGCACCCCTTGTTTTATAAATATTATACCCATCAGTTAATTTGTGTTTTTTTTTTTCAATTTACATGCTGAACAAAGAAAATTGCTTTCCTGGAAAATCAGTGTCTTTATGGGGTTTGTAATATGAGGTGCATAACAAGAAAACCAACTGGAGATTGCAGTATAATAGAAACAGTTAAAAATTGAGTGGATCTTAGTCTTGGACCAAGAAGATCCTCAACCTAATTCAAGCTGCGGGTTAATATTTGGTTTATAATATTGTACCATGGAGAGAACACAAATACAGTGGATAATATTTGAGTTTAGCCTCACAATTGATTCAGCTGTCATACACAAAGGAACAGAAGAAGTGGTTGTCAGAAAGGAAGAATACATTGTTTGCTCCCTTTTTAGGCAATCCTTACCTCATTTAGAGGTTTGCACTACCACTCTTTTAGGTTTTCAGGTTCCTGGTTTTGCTTTTTTTTTACCAAGATGATGTTTTAGGTTAGATGTTGCTTTTTGTTGTTGTTGTGAGCCACAGAGAATTGTGTTTTCAGATAGACAGCTATAGAAATTTTTTAAATAAAAATATAAAAAATAAATACTTATTTGTAAATACTTGTACTTATTTATCCTGATACTCCCATCAGTGAGATCATGGACTACAAGCATTATAGACTAATACATCTAGAAAGCAATTTAGAAAATACTGACCTAAACAAGTTGTCCCTAGCTGTGTAACAAATGCTGGTTATGATCTATAAAGCCCTGCATCATTTAGACATTGGTGATTTGAGGGACCATCTATCTTGTGGCTCTGCGGCTTGTATATGCTGACAGGGTTGGTACATTCAGCTCTATCAGTTACAATGTCATCTTCCATGACTCAAGAAGTTCACCTTCCCTCTCACAGCACCTGACCTCTGGAATGAGGTTCCTCTTGAAATCCATGTGATTCCCACCATGATGCATCCAGAAGGCCTTAAAGAACTGGCTGTTCTCCCAGGCCTTAAAATCGGGTAGATGGCATCCTATATGAGATTTTTGTGTGTGTGTATTATTGGCCAGACCACCATTCTGGTTATGTATTTTTTTCTTGTTCTTAGATTTTTTTCTTGTTTATATCATATCTTATTGTTGATATATTATTAGCCACTAGACTCACTGGGTAGTACCTAAATTATATAAATTAAATTATTTTTTCTTTGCTTCCTTAATTGAGTTGGACATATATATATATATATTTTCGGATTTCATTCATTGATTCTTTTTTTAAATTAAATGGAATGTAAATTGAACATGAGATAAGGCTAAAAAATGTTTTTGAGAAATGTTATTGTTATGCTCTGTTATAAAATACAATGTGATTGTGCAATAATATGAATAATAATTATAAATTGTCAACCACCATGTTTGTTTCTGAAGTAAATGTATGGTCTAGTCCTCAGCATGGGTATTTAGAATTAATTTCTGCAGTTTTCACTGTAATTTACCACTTCATATTTAAGAAGGCAGAAAAAAAACCCAGTTCAGGACAGGAAGCTGATATGCTTGTAGTTAAGCAAGGATATTGGAAGTTAAATATCCTGTTTAATATGGATAGTGAAATCCATATTAACTTACATAAGCATAAAATAGCCATTATGTTTGAAAGAAGGGGGAAGAGAAGTAGCATTTTCCTGCAGGCTAAAGTGGGATTAGGAGTCCCATTGACAAGTGTGTTACATATTACCTTCTTACCTGGTTTTATATTCCAGCAGTGAGAGAGTCATGGGAGGTTAATCCAACAGTACCCTGTAAAGGTAAACCAGGCTACTGTTCTGAAAACATTTAGACTTAAACTTCTAATTAATTTTAGTACGGACAGACATTTCTGCTTTGTGGGATATATTTCCACTGTAAAAAAGCAATGCATGCTCAATATTTAATAATAAAAAACCCTACCTGCAAAACATGCTTGTTTATCTGGAATGTACATTAGCCTCTCTATGAAGCCCCAGTTTGAGAAGGAACCAAGCGGAAGTTGCCAAATGGGGTGAGGAAGAAAGAAGAAAGTAAGTCTGCAGTCTAAATTATTAATTACCTGTGCTTCCGATCTAAATTTTCATCTAAATTATAGATCTGAAGCACAGGTAATTTAATTAAGTTCTTTTAGGAGGTAAAATATAGAGAGGGGAAGAGAAAGTGTATTATGGTATTCTCAGTTCAACATTTACAAGCTATTCTGCTCAGTTTATCAATGTTCTATGTGGTTTTCTTTTGTAAAAGGTCCGCAGATGTACACTATGTGCTGCGTAAATCAAATCTCCCCGCCTTTACATAAACACAAAAATCAATTTAGGGTTTTCCTTGCTCTGAAGCTCTGAGAAAAGTGTCCATTGCATGATAGTTTTAATTCTGAGTATTTATATTCCTTTTTGCACTGAGTATCTTGTGATCTTTTGTCTGATCTCTCTGGTACTAAAACTGTAGAAACTACTTCAATCATACATGTTCAGCATGAACAGGCATCCCCTGAAAGGTCATTGCTTTAATATCTAACTCCCACAACAGGAAATTTTAATTGCATATGGCAGCCATTTATTCCTCCCTCACAAAATCTTGCTCCGCATTATCTTACAGATCTTTTTTTATCTATATACACCTTTTTTTAAAAGTAGTTTTAATTTCTCTCTTTTAAAAATCTTGGAAGTTTGTATTCATGTTTCCATCCATGTTGAAGCATTGGAATAAAGATGCAAACAAGATTCTAATATTTCCATGTGAAGTGGTTCAGTTCATCTTTAGAGAGGGAATACCTACATTATTATATACCTTACATAGAAAAGTAGTAACTGTTCTTTGAAATTGTTGAGCAGAAGATAAGTAATGTGACTGCATTTATCAAGGGGCATTTATCAAAGGGCATTATCAAATGTGAATAAAGTCTCTAGAAATCATACAATTCAGTAGCAATTTATCCTATTACAGCATATCAGCTTACTGAAAGCTTTATACTTAGATATCTACTACTTTCCGGAATTTAAAGCCATCCAAGAGTTTCAAGCTATAACCAGTCATCAGATTATTAAAACCTTACTCCTAGTAAAACATAGCATATAAATTGTAACTGATCCCTCTAGTTGACTTCTCTATGCTGGCTTTGTATGAAACATCAGACAAAGAGCAGTTTTATCCTTGCTATAGATTCTGCCTGCAAATCAACATCTTCTTGGTTTATATTGCAGAAGTAAGAATATATTTAGATCCATACACAGTGGCATAATTAGCAGGAAGGGAGGGATAATTAACAGAACCTTGTCAAAAAGTGCTGTGTATTTTAAAGTCCGTAGGTAGCTATAGAAATTGTATTGCTACCTGTCATAATCTAATTATTCTGGGTAGCTAACAACACATACAACATAATAAACAATAACATAAAAATAACATAACAGAAAGATCCAAAGCATTCCCATTTTTCTGGATTTAATGGGATGAGTGGAACCAACTAATTCTACTAGTAACCCAGTTCTATGTTATTCAAGTCTTCATAGGAGATAAGTAAGTAATACTTTGAATCAGTTGCTTGAATTAAACCCTATTAGGAGTTGGTGCAATTCATAAAGCACTATTGTTACATGGGCATATTATGCTGCATCCATAATTAAACCTGCTATATTTCTGCAATTTCTCAATGCATGGGGTGGCACAGTGGTTAGAATGCAGTATTGCAGGCAAACTCTCTTGGATCCAGTAATATGTCCTTGAGGAGAGGTTGAAATGCCACTTCTTTCAAGAGGGGGATGAGGATGCAAGAATTTAGGAAAAATTTGTCAAGAGTTTATGCAGTCTCTTATCATGACAAAATTGGTTTAAATTTTATTTTAGTGGGTTTTGTTATTCGAAAACCTTTTATTTTGAAAGGAAAGAGCTGAAGTCCAAACATATTTTAGAGCAGCATTTTCTTTACATGTAATACTGGCTTGTTTTTAGACCACAAATCATGATTTCTCATCATAATACTGTATTCCAGTGGTTCTTAACCTGGGCGATATTGAGGAGATGATACGGGGACAATGAAGCTAGAAGTTTTGGGGACACTTTTGAGACTTTTTCATACAGTGAATCGTTGTATATCTGTCATACAAAAACATCAGATTGCTCACTATTAGTGGATTGAATTGTGTTTTCAAATGTTCCTCTAGCTAGCTTAAGTACAGAATGCCGTACATTTGTGAATACGTATCGCTTACCTTCATGCGCATTGCACAGCAGCCTCTACCCATACAGTGGCACGCCATTGGCCAGAATGGGCATTGATGGAGGGGGGGAGTGCTTCTTTTCAAACATCACATGCTGAGTGGCTGTCCCCTGTGACATCAGCTGTAATGTCAATGTTATTGTTGAAACTAGGTTTGTCGACGTCCACGTGTGTTTTTCTAGTATTCCAGTGCAGTCAAAAATTGTGATTGAGAGGTTATGTTGGGGGAGGGGGCGATGACAATTTCCTCATTGGCTCAAGGGGGCGATTCGTTCAAAAAGGTTAAGAGCCACTGCTGTACTCTATTCAATATACTGCTGCACTTACAGGTGTTATTTAAATATATTTCCTGTTATAATTATTATAATATTATAAATATGCTTTAGGCATTCTACATTGTTTTTATTTAAATCTTTCTACTCACCTTTTGATTCCTTCACTGTGTGGAAACACACACAGATGCACACACAGAGAAGGGTCAACTGAGAAAATCAAAAAAGTCCAAGATGTTGACTTCAGTTACATGATCAAAGCATCACCTCATTTTCATACACGTGAAAAAGGGGCATGGATTCAATCACACACTTATGATCTTGATTTTCTTGACCCCTCCCTCCCCTGAAAGATGCCCCTGCACATACACACAATTTAATTTCTTTGAATTACTACCAAAATGATATAAGAAAGTTATAAATAAGAAGTAATTAGGGACACTGAATTCAATTCATGAAGAAACACTATTTTTCTAACATTGCACTTTAGTAATTATAAAGCATTCGTACCTACCAGAGGTGAAATTCAGCAGGATCTAGCGAGTTCACTAGTAAATTTTCTAAGCAGTTCAGAGAACTGGTTGTTAGAAGAAATCTCCTTTTGTTTTTTCCCACTTTACAGGGTTACTCCTGTAAGGAAGGCAGGAAAAAAACATTCTGGTGTTCTTTTTAGCCTAATCTTTATTGCCCAGCTTACAGAAACTGCCCACCCAGTCACATGACCCCCTCAGCCACGCCCACAGAACCGGTAGTAAAAAAAATTGAATTCCACCACTGGCTGCTAGGTAGGCAGGAGCTGAGGCAAGAATGGGAGCTCGCCCCGTTCTTGTACGGCACTCAGGTCTTGAACCCAGCTTTCTGGCTGACACGCTCAGCATCTTTAACCAATGAGCCAGATAGTTTTAGCATTCAGAGTTTTGATTTCCTGTCTGGATTACCTAACAAGACATCTCTCTCATTCTTAGGGATGGAGCAAGGTGGCACCATCTACGGCAGGTGTTGAACAAGAGGATGCTGAAGCCTTCGGAGGCTATGCTCTATGCAAATGCTATCAATGAAGTAGTGTCTGATCTCATAGTGCGCCTTGAAGAGGAGAGAAGCAAAAGTTCCTCAGGAGTCAGAGTTGATGATATGGCCAACCTTTTGTACCGATTTGCCTTAGAAGGTATGTTTGGAGCTTGTGGTGACCCTATGAATGAACTATGACTTCTTTTATTTCTGAGGATGTTTCTTGTAGGTCATGCTCTTATGACTTATTTAGCCATGGTTTACCGGATCTCTGAGCTTTTGGAGGTTCTATGACACCAAACTATAAAACAACCACACAAACCATGTGTGCGCAACAGCTAGGCTGAAATGGGTTTGGCTGCTTTGTGGTTCAGCGTGTCATGTGAGCAGAGTCAAAATAAAGTTGAATATGAGATCTTGGCAGGATTTGGTTCGGCTTGAATTTTAAAAAGAGGTAGGGGGTCAAATGTAAGGCTGAACATTATCACTGCTGCATGCACCAAAGAGAAAATTATTTCTTCCTTCCTCCATAGGTGGATGGTCTGTCTGTCTGTCTTTCTGTCTATCATCTCTCTGTGTATATATATATATATATATATGTGTGTGTGTGTGTGTGTGTGTGTGTGTGTGTGTGTGTACGCATGTGTGTGTGTGTGCGTGTGTGTGTATACACGCATATACATACACATAGTCTGTCTGCACATCTGTCTATTTCTAGCCATCCATCCATCCATCTATACGTGTATGTGTGTGCATCTACACAGTCATTCAGTCAATCAGTCAATCAATCAATCCTGCCTGCTTGTCTGTCTGTCTGTCTGTCTGTCTGTCTGTCTACCTACCTACCTAGCTACCTACCTACCTACCTACCTAACTACCTATCTATCTATCTATCTATCTAGCCCCACAAAGACATAAAAGGGATAAAAGTTGACTGATTGGATTCAGCCAAAGCACAATTTATCACAACATTCAAGTAAAGATTCCTGTTTCATTTATGAAACTGAATTGCTGGCTAGGGCATTAAGGGAACTGAAATGTAGCACCTCTGGAAGCGTAGGCTGAAAGATGTCTTAACGTGAGACAGAGCCTTCAGAATAGATACCATGCTCCCAAGCAGGGAGAATATCACTCCTTAGAGCACTCCTTTCTCAACCTTGGTGACTTTAAGATGTTTGGTGCTTTGTTGGCTGGGGAATTCTGGGAGTTGAAGTCCAAACATCTTAAAGTCACCAAGGTTGAGAAACACTGCCTTAGAGAGTTTGAGTCAACTGCTTACAAATGTTGCCTAATTATCAGTATGGCAACTGTACAATATATACTGCCCATCATCCATTTCAGTACTTATATATAAATCAGAATAAATCAATTATGACTAATGGCACTCTTCACACATCTCATCTTTATCTGACCCATTTCTTTCCAGACAGCTGGCTTTCTTTCCTACTGGCTGCCATTGTGCATAATTGTATGACTCATGCATTTTCTACCTCCAGGCATCTCCTATATTCTTTTTGAGACCCGCATTGGCTGTCTAGAGAAACAGATACCCACCGAAACAAAAAAATTCATCGATGCTGTCGGGTATATGTTCAGGAATTCTGTCTTCGTCACCTTCCTACCCAAATGGACACGGAACATGTTGCCTTTTTTCAACCGCTACCTAGAAGGCTGGGATACAATCTTTGGCTTTGGTATGTGAGTGATAAGGGATCTCTGGATTTTTTTAGTCAAATCAGCTTGATGTCATCCCAGGAGCTGACGTATGTCTGTGTTCCTCTTGGGGAGATTTATGTTTTCTTTAAGCTTCTTTGCATAGGCGAGAAATCAATGGATGAAAACCTGTCCCGTTATAATGGATATTTCTTGCTAGTCTCAATATTGTGAACCGTCAGTAACTGAAGCTCTTTCATGCTGTAGGGAAAAAACTGATTGATCAGAAGACTTTGGATTTAGAGAAGCGTCTGGAACGGGGTGAGGAAGTATCAGGATACTTGACGTATTTGCTTACCAGTGGGCGCCTTAGTAACGAAGAGATACAGGGAAGCATAACTGAACTGCTATTGGCTGGTGTTGACACGGTAGGTAGACATTGACTTCCTATTGTTCCTATAAAGGGTCCCCTAATGCTTGAGGAGCAAAAGTGATGGCAAACACTTGCCACGTTGTCGGGCACGTTGTCACCTGCTGATCGTATTCCTCACATTACTGCTTGAAAGTCCAAACATGCACTAGAACAGTGATGGCAACCTATGAGTGTCAAAGATGACACACCACAAAGCTTTGCCAGTGTTGACTAAGGCCTGGCGACTATTCCTGAAAGCCTGCTCTGTTCTCAGG
>JANHFJ010003352.1:102518-112518 GCA_032468195.1 Cerberus rynchops
CATTTCACTGCATATCGTACCATGTATGACTGTGCATGTGACCAATAAAATTTGAATTTGAATTTGAATTTGAAAAAAATGAGGACCGAGATTGTTGGGGGCAATATGCTGACTCTGTAAACCACTTAGAGAGGACTGTAAAGAATTATGAAGCAGTATATAAGTCTAAGAGCTATTGCTATTGCTATGTGTTTAAAGTAACTATCGGAAAAGCTTTAGTACTCAGTACAGTGAAGTTTTCTCTTATATATTTCTTGTAATAATTCTGAATGATGCAGAAAGTATGCCAGGTGGAATGCATCCAAAATTTGCAGCAGTCTTTTGTGTACAGTGTGAATCTTTTAACAACAATAAAATAATATGACAAATTAGTTTTATTCTTTAACAAAAGACCTTAATTTGTGTCATGCTGTGTCAGTATGAAAACCAAGAATAAATCGGAAGTATGGGAGAACTTGACATCTTGAACACCAAATGTGTTTGTTTAGTGAAGCTTTTGTACAGTACCACATAATTTTTCTGCCACCACAGATTTTTTTTCCTCTTGCTTACAAATTATTTGTGTAAGTTGAGTGTATTCTCAGAAATTAGAGGCTTTCCCCATCATGTAATTAGAGTTTTAAAAATGAAGCCAGTTTTTTTTAATTGCGTAGGAAGTAAGAGAAATATAAGACATGTTTCTCTAATTATGAGACTGCTGTAAAAAGCTTTATAAAGCAGATGCACTTTGCCAATTAGAACTTGGATTCAAACTTTATAGTATTATGCAGTCCAACACTGGTGTACTTGGAAGAGAACATTGCTATGTTCACAGGACTTTCTGCTTGTTAAATATGTTTAGGATGTTGCTCAAATAGTATTTCTGGCAAATGCCATATAGACAATGATTAAAAGGAAATTAGAGTAGACCCTTAGTAAAATAAAGGTTATTTTGCTTAATATGGAGTGTTTGTCTCTTGCACCAACTGACAAAAAATAAAAAAGATACTGTCCATTCATCAGTAAACAGTGTAAAATCTAAATATTTAATAAGTCATCATGCAAAGGATTCCAAAATAACAAGATTTCAATCACATTTATATTTAAATATACACTAAAATGGTTGTGTGAAAGTTAATGAAAAATCAATACTCAGGATAAGAATGCTGAATCTGACTGTCAGCCTCGAGCAAATAGTTATTTATGGGTTTCACCAAATAGGCTGAATCACAAACTTTTTGGGATTTGTTGATTTTGTTCTGTTATTATTTTTGCTATTTTAATTCTGCTTTCAAAATGGCATTAATTTTTTAAGTGAATTTTTCACAGGATGTGCTACAAAGAAAGATAAGAATTAAAATAATAGAAAATCTTGTTACATAATTAATTTACAGCATTGCCAAAGCCAAAACTATCCATTCTATAACTCCTGTCATTTGAAGGGACAAGGATGTTATATTTTTGTATGATAAATGCTGCTCATTAAAGTAAGGTTTGAATTCGAGGTTGTCTTGCAGCTAGTATATTCTGTATATTGAGGACTACTGCAGGCAGTCCTCAGCTTATGACCACAATTGAGACCAAAATTTCTTTTCTTAAGCAAAACAGTTGTTAAGTGAGTTTTGCCCCATTTTATGACCATTCTTACCATAGTTCTTATTCATTTATTAAATTTATTTGCTGCTAATCTCACAACAAAACAACTCTGGGTGGCTTACAGCATTAAAAACAAGAATAGAAATCCCAAACAAGATAAAATTATAGTTAAAAGATGGGGAGGGAGGGAACAAGTTATGTGTGGGAAGGGGGAGGGGGATTTCCTCTTAATTCATCAGCCACCACCAGTATGATGCTTCCCTGTTGGGGCCCCAAACCATCTGGTAATTCAGATCTTCCCTGTGGAAGATCAGAAGGGCAGGAGCCATGGCAAAGAAAGCCCTTCTTCTGGACTGGACCAGCTGGAATTCCTTGACTGAAGGGGCATGCGGCATGCCTCCTGTATTGGCACAGGTGGGGCAGGCAAGTTCCAGTGGGGTGAGACAGTTCCTCAGATAGCCTGGACCCAGCCCATGGAGGGCTTTAAAGGTAATAACCAAGTGCCTTGAATTGCACCCAGCAACCAGTGCAAGTCACAGAACAACGGTGTAACACAAAGTTTCTGAATGCTGTTCAAGGGTAGCCCCACGCAAAGTGCCTTGCAGTAGTCAAGACATGCTACAGTAATACTGCAGTGTAGGAATAATACTGTAGCATACTGCAGTTAAGTGAATGTGGCTCCTTCATTGACTTGCTTGTTAGAAGGTTGCAAAAGATGGTCACGTGACCCTGTGACACTGCAACCATCATAAATACATGCCAGTTGCCAAGCACCAGAATTTTGATGAGGATGGTCATGGGGATGCTGCAATGGTCATAAATGTGAAAAATGGTCATAAGTCACTTTTTAGTGCCATTGTAAATTCAGTCACTATATGAATGGTTGTTAAGTCGAGGACTACCTGTATGGACATGCTTATATAAGCCAATTATCATTTTTTCATTCTTGCAAATACTGATAACAATGAAAATTAACAGATTAAATACTGAATATGACCTTGATAGTTTTTGCAAACAGTCCTAACAGAACATCCCATTTTGCTTTAGATTCCTTGCAAAAATACATCTTGTTGCTTCAAAAATGAACAGCAATGTAAAATACATTTCTAATAAAATATTTGATTTCTGTTATCTATATACAGGAATAGGCAGTTTATAAAATGGACTTTGAGTGACAGCTCATATTGCTTCATTTCAGAATGAGGGCAATGCTTTCTTTCCCCATTCTAAATTAGACTAACTGATCCCCCATATTTGAATCTTTGAACATGACATGAACTCAGGTCAAATGAAGAAAGGAAGCTGGTCTTGAATCTCACTGGTAAACACTCCCATCCCTATTCACAGGATTCCCACTTAAAAAAATAATTGAAAGCAGGATTTTTCCACACAATTTACAAATTTGTAATTTATTTATTGTAATTTACAAAAAAATTTATAGAGACCCCCACTTTTTTCAGCTCATCTAAACATCGTTTAAAACAGATCTTTTAATTCAACAGAACCAAAGCAATATATCACAGAAAGAGCAACTTATACAATATAATGAGTCCTTGGTTGTTTTATTGCAGACGTTTCATTGCCCAAACTAGGTAACATCATCAGTGCTGCTGCTGCTATTACTTAGTTTAGGTAATGAAACATCTGCAAGAAAACAACCAAGCTCAGAGAGCACCAAGGACCTCTCATTTCAACCCAGAGCTACAAATATTATCCTTTATTGCTATACAGTATAAATTTTCCTTACCCTAGGTACAGTAGAGATGTTCCATACAGATTCTAGGCTTCATTTAACTTGACATATACATAGGATTATGATTAAGTGTTGTAGTGTGTTTTATTGATTTTTGTGGTGGTGTTTGGGTTTTCTGTTGGTTAACCACTATGAGGAGATCTGTCCAGGAGTGAACAGGACAGAAAAATGAGAAACACAGAAAGAAAGAGATTGAGATTTCTATTTTCTGAGGTCTGAAGAAGCAAGAACTGGAAAGGAAATCTCTGATAGGGAAGAAATACATTAATTTTGTATTTTAAAACAACAGTTTTTCTTTCATCAAATAATTAAAATTAATTTAGTTTTAATAGTTCAAGTAAACACACTTTAGGACTAGTAAATGGTTCCAGTCTTATATCCACATAAGGGTAGTGACTCTTATAGCATTATTATATAGCTGTTACAAGTATAAATACCTTGCATATTTAATTATGGGGTGTTGATGAACTCTGGGAATGGTGTACAAATAGGAAAAAAGGATTGGTAGGGTATGCTAACTGTCCTAGCATAAGCAGCTCCTGCTTATTCCATAGGTACAGTATATTCTCATCTATTCAGCTCTTATTATATGGGTATTAATACAATTCATTATACATTTAGATTTTCTTTCTGCAAGAAAAAGGCATGCTGAGAAAATCAAATTATTTTTTAATTATTGTTTTCCCTCCCTGTCTTCAGACTAGACTCCATGTCCATAACATTTCATACCATGCTACTCTTGCAAAGTCAGCATGTGGGGTTTGTATGGCCACAATGTATCCCTTTCAGTAATATTAAAAATGTCAGCTCTGTAGTTCAGTTCAGATTTTTGTGATTCCAGAAAATATGAAATTACAAAACAATGAAACTATTTTTTCCTGAAACATTTGGATCTTATTCATCACTGAACCCCAACCTAGACAGAGCTGTTGGTTGATCACAAGAACTGGAACAGCAAAACTGAATTAAAACTGCCTGACCTGGAAATGCAACTTTAAGACAGTTGGTATAATCTTTCACATGAATAGCACCACTGAAGCCCATACTGAGAAGCAAAGGATGATGTGATTTATAACTCTATGAAAATACAGTCAGTCTTCTCTCCTGATATTTTGTAGTGGCTGAGTATGCCCACTGATGCAAAGACGGCCTAGAGAAACTTCTGAAGCATTCCCCAAACTGCTTTCATGGTTCAAAGAAAGATGCTCCATGCATGCTCTCCTCATGCAGAGCACTCCTTTTAAAGGGATTTTGCCCAGCCCTTTTAATTATTCCCCTTCTGCTTTAAACTCCGAGGCTGATAGATGCTTCTGTGCATAATTTTGTATAAAACCAGTTGTGAATAACTAAATAAAAACTTGGTGGAGGGTTGTTTTTGTTGTTGTTGTTCCTTAGTTAAATTTCTTTAAATAAGCCATTACAAACTGATATGTTCCTCATTAGTTGGAATAGTTGGCTGCAGCTTCTCCTTAATTTTTTGAATAGTTTATCTCGTAATGTGTACAATTACAGTAATATTATCTAGCACAAGTAATTAGACAACCCTTCCTTTTCAAAATAATGAGGAAAGTATGGTAACTGCTGCAGCAAATCTTTGGTTCCTGGACTCTTTCCATTCCTTTATTCCTCTGATACAACTGTATGGTGAAAGAAGAAAACTCTTGCTTCATTTTATTAATGACAGCTTGTTATATCATTTGACATTAGAAAAAATATGATTAGTGTGAGCTCTTTTATCATTTATTTTACCATAATTTATGTAGATTCCATCTTTATTACTTTTACAAATAGCTCAAGTCAGTGAACATAACTAATGCTACCTCCTCCTTCTATTTTCTCCACAACATGAAGCGAGTTGGGCTGAGAGAGCTGGATTAGAACTCATGATCTCCTGGTTTCTAGCTTTAATCATTAGATCAAATTGGCCCCTGAACATGAACAGCCACAAATAAGAACTTGATCACAGCATTAACTATGATTCATTGTAAGTTCAAATTAAAGCTTCAAAAAATGCATACAGTCATGCTATGTCTTATTTGTCACAATACTAAACCATACAAACATGACCAATGAATGTAAAATGTTATGTAAAGGTCTGTTTATTCTGAAACAAATAGACTTCAGAGATATTGTGAAATAACAGGTGATTCTGAAAACGGTTTTGAAAATGTTCAAATATGCATGTCATATTTAAGTGACATAATAGAGGTATTCTATACTTGGACAGTTTGACTTACAGGTTCTGGATTGTACAGCACCATTTTGGTTTCTTAAGAAGAACTCAAATACAATTGGCTTTAATTCTTACTTGGATAGACTATGTCTCTGAGTGCTGAATGGATATGAGGAGTTTTGTTGGAACCCTTACATAAAGTTAATGCCATCTAATTATAGAATTAGCAAATGATTGCCAGTATTTATCCACTTCCTGTCAATATATTTAGAGTTCTGAGGTTTCAAGCTAAAAACATGGCATTTTTAAATGTCTTCCCTTTATTTATGCTGGGACTACAACATTTGTATAAACAGAAAATTACTCCATTCATGCTTTATTACCTCTTCTTATGTACCACAGCCTTGACCCCAGCCATCATAAATTGAGAAATAGTGGGGAACTAATGGAGACAGATGGGAATATGGCTTGCCATTTACTCAAATTGGTAAAGTAATTAACCTCAAGGTGCTGGTTTGCAAGAAAAATTGTTGGAATATCTCAGGGCACCAGTAAACAGACTCTTGCTTTAACCAGTTCTGACAACTGCATCATAAACTAGACTTATTCTGTTCAATTGACCTGTCAACGTCTTGAGTCCAAATAAAGATTTGTATTACAATGTACTTGCTGAGAAGTGGAAGAACACTAGTGCTGTTCTTTTCAAATGTATTGCTGTTCTCTCCCTGCTAGATGTGAGCTGCAGTGTCATATATTTATTCTTGAGCCATTATATTCCTTAAAAATCTTCCGCTATGGATTGTGTGACAGCTTTGTGACAGCAGATGGTAGTCATTTGGCTTGAGAAAAGGAAATGAAAAAACATGGGCCAGACTGACTGAGCTCATTTAGAACAGTAGTGGACAAAGGCCAGATCAGGATTTTATATATCAAGGGACATCTTGTAATGAAGACAGTTTCTCCCTGTTTTCATCCCTATCCTCCACAAAGCCTTATCCTTATATTGGGAAATGAAACAATTTGTCTACAGTGTTATACAATTCAAAATGCAATCTTATAAACTGGATGTTCTGACCAAAGCATACCATGTCATCTGACAGCTTTCTGTTCTTTCCTCTTCCTACTTTTTCAAATTGTGTCTTTTTGTAGAGATTTTGCTGCCACATTATCAGTGGTAATGTTATCTCTTTGTAGTAGAGAATGGAACCTTTGGGGGGCTATTAGTGAGTTGGCTCACATATTTTCTGCTCAGGAACTTGAAGAGTTTAATCAGCCAAGCCTTGTGCAGTTCTTTGCTTCATATGTTTCGATTTGCAATTGAAGCACCGATGATAACAACAAAAAAAGCTGTTTTTTATTTTGTCATAAAACATATCTTGGAGACATATGTCAAGGGAACATGTGGAGTCACTTTTGTCTAAAGTAAAATCTGCTATTCAAGACAGATACAAATGGGAAATTTTCATGTTTTTGTTTTTTTAAACGCAATTGGCTCGAGACACTGAGGGGGGGAAAAATACTCATTTGTAAATTCTGTCCTCTGGTACAATTGTCAAGAGATTCTAAAATGGCCAGTGTTAACTGATATTGATTCTGGTCTTCCTGTTGGGCGTTCTGTTTTTTTCAGGGATGCATTAATGTCAGTTTTACTCTGAGAACATACAGAAACAAAAGATATAATACACAGCTAAATTGGCTGGAAAAAATGTCTCCATTAAAACATCTAGTTTTAAGAAAAAATAATTGCTATCAACTCTGATTTGACATTTTATTAATTTTATATTCAAGATAGCTCTCTGTTATGATGAGCTCAAACACTGTGCCAAAGGCATTGGTCGGTGTCAGCTCCACTATCACATTTCTGGGATCGGATTAAATTTTGTTAATGTATAATTAATAAAATATCACAAAGTTTTTTACAAGAATGTACACTATATAGAAAAGTGTAGATTTTCCCTCACAAAGCAAATATAATTTTGTTGCAAAAGTGATGTATATAAAAACAGTATGTTTTATGATATAATATTACCTTTTCCCTTACACCACTTTTGTTAGTCATTCTGGGATAACAAAAAATAGTTATGGGTAGTTTCATTGTGCTGCTCAACTTGTTAAGGAAAACAATAAATTTGGTAATAGCTGGATTGTGGCTATTATTGTTCTTTGATTGTTAAATACAACATGTATTTTAAAAAGTCCATAAGAAGTTATACAATTAGATAGCTTGCTTTGTCATTTGAAGCATTTTTACTTTGTAATAAGACAAGAAGTACAGATGTAAGAGTTGTAATTTAATCATTTTATTGCTATCTTTGTATATTTTGAAGAATTAGGTATTGCACTCTTGGGAAGCCATATTTTATGCCTAGTTGGGAAAATGAATAATGTAACAATATGCAAAACGTAAAGTTTTAGAACTTCACTATTGAGTAAGGCATATAAACTAATGATCTAGTTAAAGTCCCTTGTGCACCATAATAAATATGGACTAAATTTGTCATTATAGCTTTAGACAGAGGTTTCAGGCAACGGATTTAATTAAATCCTTTTTTAATATTCATACTTCTAAACTGCATAATTCTGTTCTACTGTAAAACTCTATGCTATATTAAAACAAACAAAAACAGCAGATTACTAAATTGATATTAATGTGGAGTCAATAAGCATTTAATTCAGAGGAGAATATTGTGATGCCAGTGTTTGTTCCATCTAGTTTAAAGGATCTTTGCTTGTGCACACAGCTTGCCTCCTGGTTTAATACTGGCTTTTGTCATGGAGGTTAATTAGTTATTTATGGAACTCATAAAGGACACAGGAAGAAAACAGGAATACTATTTTTTTCTTACCCATTACGAAGCAGTGATTATTGAAAGTCTAATTTAGACAGCATATGAACCAAGAGCTAGCTGGGACCATCTATTTTAATTTTCAATCAGTGATGTTAATAGTGTTCAAATACTGATGGATAATAAGAATGGTTTGGTAGAACACTGGGCTGCCTTCTTCTAATTATACCTCTCCTTCTTTGGAAAAAGAAGAGGTATTATTTTATGGTAAATGATCCCAGCCACCCTCTTTTATGCCTTAGTCTTTTCTAAATTTATAGAGAAAATGTGCAACATGGACTACAATGCTTTATTTGAAGATTTCTTTGGCAATATGTTTATTGAAAAATAAAGATATGCCAGTGATATTGAGATAGGATAACTTCTCAATTTACCTTAAGTGAACACCATAAGTTTTAAGATCTGCTACATTTTAGGCATCCTATATATCTACAAACAATTACCATTAACAATGTGAAAAACGTGTGTGCAGTTCAGTTAACTCCAAAACTTAAAAAAAAAAACCTTGATATCCATATCCACTCTATTTCTGCTAGTTAGTATGTGTTTATTACACTTTTATTTTTGTATGTCTGATTTATCAAAGAAATATTGGACTTTGAAATCTCCTCTTGGTCCCCTCTATTCAGAGAAGATACTTACTTTGTAAGCTTTAGTAAATTCAAGAAAAATTCACTGATAACAAGCGGTCATCTCAAAAAAGATAAAATCCAGTGTTGTATATGAAGAAACAAGTTGTGCAACTGTCTTCCTCTTTGGTTCCAAAGTGTTTAATATGGTTTGCATTGGGGAAAAAAAGGATTCAACAACTTAAGTACAAGGTAAGTACCATGGAGTAAAGACCCCTTCAAAACTCACAATGCCCAGGGAACACTCACATTAGGATTTCTTCCTCTTTCAATATCCCTCGGACTTCATTTTCTCTGTGCAAAAACAGCTACTAGTGAATCTTACAACAGCATTTTCATTTTATCCAGTCTTTTGAAATTATTATCTTGCAGGTACATTGTTCAGACAGGTTTGCATGCTTAACAAGAAATATGGTGCCATCACATAAATAAATAAGTGGCAAGTCTATGTCAAATAAGCAATAAAGTCCCAATTCAAATAGAAGATTTTCCTCGAAGAGAAGAAATAATAACCTACTTTCAAATTTTGGAGGTCTGTCAGTTATAGCAATGATAACTTTTTCAATGAAATTGAAGCTTGTGTATGCAAAGGACATTGCCATTATAGTGGATGAGTAGTCATGAGCTACCTGTATGAACCTAGCAAGGGTCTAATAATTAATTCTCTTTTGTTAATCACATTCATTATAAAACCATAGTGTTTACATACACAATTCATTGTAAATTTCTAAAAGCCATTTGGATTTGCATATTTACAGATATTTAGCAAAAAATATAGAAAAGTTAACTTTATGCCATTACCGTTCTCAGACTTTAAAAGACTGGTGAGTGATATGGTAATTCCATATCACTCACCAGTGATATTGTTTAGGAATTTGAACATTAGTTCTTAAAATGGAGAAGGAAGCTGTGCATACTGTATACATTCTGCACTAAAAAACTAGGTAGACCCTTTTCATTCAATAGTCAGATTTTGGCATAAGAGGAAATGGCATTAGTCAACCTTGGGGTGTCCTTTTTCATG